>VSMD01038471.1:0-25775 GCA_008750895.1 Mirza zaza | reverse complement strand
AGGGGGAGGGGGAGGGGAGAGAGAGGGGAGGGGAGAGGGAGAGGAAAGGGGGAGAGAAGAAGGAAGGAAGGAGGGAAGGAAGTAAAGAAAAAGAAAGAAAAGGGAAAGGAAAAGAAAGACCAGGTAGGGCGGTGGGCAACGCAGAAGTGCACGTGCTACATCCAGCTACTCCGGGTGTCTCAGCCGCACCCTTAAAGTGCATGGAGGAAGGCTGTGTGTGACTTCTGGCAATTCGTGTGTCTCCACAACACACTGGAACCTTAAAAATGTCTCCACATTGTTAAAATAACGAATGTCATTGCATTTCTTGTTGTCTCTGCTTATTTCTCTAGAATGCTTGGCATCTGGCCTCTCTGCAACCGCAGCCAGTGGTTCCCCAGGGCCAGTTTTGCAGCCTGGAGGTTGCCAGGCAGGGCTTAGCACCTTTTAAGGAAGCCCCCAGCGACTTCCCGGAAGCAGGCTCCTGAAATCCCGGTCCAGGTTGCGTGGAGCCGCCTCCTGCAGCCCCGTGGCTGCCCCAGCACGGGAACCCCCGCACCCTCCCGGGTGCTCCTGGCTCCTGACCCGCTGGGAGAGGCGGCGCCTGGGGTTCGCGTCGGTGCAGAGGACCTGGTGCTGGTCATGCTTGCTAGGAACCCTGCAGCTCCCAAGGCCGGCGGGGCAGACAGTCCCCACCGACTCCTGGGTCCCGGCTGGGTCTGGAACTTCTGAGCGTGATGCTGAGCCTTGGTTCCTTCATCTGAGAATTGGGTGACAAGAGAGTCCTCCTCTCGGGGCTGTTGGGGGGGTTTAATGGAAGTGGCGCTGGCAAATGTCTGACACAGCGCCTGTCACAGCGAAGGCTCTGTGAACCTCAGCCTTCATTATGGTGGTGAGGAAGAGGAGGAGGAGTCAATTTCTTTATAATATGGGGATGATAATAGAATATGTTTCACAAGGTTGTAGTAAAGACCAGTTGACATGACGTCTGGTGATGTCTCTCAGTGTGTAGCTTTATGCCCAGCACATACTAGGTGTTCCATAAATCCTAGCTATTGCTACTTTTTGAGCTTCGACAAAATTGGGATAATCGGTCACTGTCCTCACAGGGCTGCAGTAAACCTCAGCACGATCATGTATGTGAAGTGAAAAGAAAGTGCCTGCTACCTGTCAGACCCCATGTGTTGCTGTCACTATTCAAAAAGAGGCGAGGAACTGTTCCTGCTGATTGGCGTCTGGACACCAGCTCAAGGGGCCAGAGTGGGCCGGAGTCTTCCAGGGAGAACAGAACCACGGTCGCCTGGGCCTCGGGCTCCTCCTGGCCGCAGCAGCCCTCAGGGGCGACGCCTGGCAGCTGCGGGCCTGCGCACGGTGGGCTATGGTCTGTCCTCAGGGCAGGCCTGTGTGGGTGGCACCGTGCCTGGCTCTGGCCTCGGGTCTCTCGTCAAAGGCCAGGGAAGCCAGGGCCAGTGCGAGCGCTGCCCCTGGGTGGTCTGTGCGGTGCCCCCAGCCGCCTTGACATCTGCCTTCTGCAGAGCACATGTTGTCACCAGTTGACACTTACACAAGCCAGGAGCGGCCCGGCCCACACTCGTCGCCATAATAAACACACGCGGTAGTTTCTGCGAGCTGAGCTGTCCCATCCATCAGTCCAGCGTGACACTCGAAGAGCCTGGGGGTGGGGGCAGTCGTGACTTCAAAGGTCAGAGCCTCACAGCCAGGTGTGCACACCAGGGATGCTGTGTGCCCTGGGCTGCGTGGATGGCGGAGGGGCTATGGGGGTCTGCGTGGGTGCACACGCGTTTGCGCATATAGGTATGCATGCACACATAGGTCAGTGCACATGTGCACGTGTGTACATGTGTGCTTGTGTATATATGTTTGTGTGCATGTGTGCATGTATGTGCAAGCAGGCATGTCTATACGCATATGTGCTTATATGTGTACACACATGTTATGCACACGTGTGTGCATGTATATGTGCATACACATACCTGTGTACATGTATATGTGTACATGTGCATATGTGTAATGTGTGCAAGCAGGCATGTCTATATGCACGTGTGTTTATATGTGTACACACACGTTATACATATGTGTATGCATGTATATGTACACACTTATATACCAGCGTGCATGTGCACATGTGTACATGTGCATGTGTGTAATGTGTGCAAGCAGGCATGTCTATATGCACATGTGTGTTTGTATGTGTACACACATGTTAGACATATGTGTATGTATGTATATGTGCACACACATACCTGTGTGCATGTGTATATGTGTATGTGTGCATGTGTGCGTGTGTGTACAAGCACATTAGATCAAGGGTTCCAGATTTAGACACCTCTGGGGCTGGCAGGGTTGTGCAAGTGTGAACATGGGCTGGGAGAGAAAGAGGCTGACTCTGGCCCTCCGAGTTCAGGGCACAACGGCAGCGCGCGGGGCCTGTGGCAGACAGGAAGCCGGTGCCCCGTCTGCAGGGGCGCGTCGCACTGCTGCTTGTCGGAGGCCGACTCGGTGTCGCCTGATACTCCTATGTTTCAAGGGAAGCCAGAACGCTGGACTTTTTTTACATAAAATGTCTTGATTTCTAAGGGTCTATCGTGAGCTCGCCGAAGGAGATTGAACAAGGTCTCCTGGATGAAACGAACCACAGCTGAGGCCTGAACGTGGCCTGAGGGTGCCCAGCGTGCAGCGTCCCCCGCGTAAACATTTCTCTCTGCTGCGGAGGGACCACTCTCCCAGGCCGGCCTCTTCCTGGAGGACCCACCCTGGCCTGGAGTAGCGATTGTCAAGGGGTGATTCTGCCCCCAGGGCACATTTGGCGGAGTCTGGAGATAGTCTTGTCTACCAAGACTGGGCGGTGGCGGCGGTAGCGGGCTGGATACTCCCAGCCAGCGGTAGAGGCCAGGGACGCGGCTAAGCACCCTACAGTGCCGGGACACCCCCACCCTATGCCAAAGAACTGTCTGGCTCCAAATGTCAGCACTGAGGTGGCCGCGAAACCCTGAATTACGGTCACCCTGAAGATGGCGTGAGAAGGCCAGCCCTCACTCTTGAACGATGGCCCGTAGGGGTCAGTTGCGTGACTAGCTCAAATCCCATCCAAGGGGACTGATTTCTGGCCTGCCCATGTGTGCTTTCCCAACACGCCAGCCCTCTGGGTCAGCGTTTCACACGCCCGAAATCACCAAACCTCCCAAACCGCAGGAGATACGCTGTTCTTACCCCATCCTACAGGAGAGAACCCTGAGATGGAGAAAGATTGAGCAGGAGTCTGAGCTCGTTCTCTCCCCTTCTCTCTCTCTCCTTCACCCCCCGCCCCCCACGCGCACACGGAAGTCGCCGGGCCTGGCCGCGACTCCGGCAGTCCGACTCCCGAGCCCACCCCCTTAATGACAGGGCTACACTGTGAGAAAATATGGGATGAGATTACTTTTCGTTCCCTTTGCACATCTGAGAGTCTGAAGTGACTGCTTTCTCTGCCTGGAACATTCCTCTCTTGGAAAACGCCCACTTGACTTTCAGGGCTCAGCTTGAAAAGCGCCTTCCCCAGGAAGCTCCCTCCCGGAGGTGGAGCTCGGTCAGGCGCCAAGTCAGGGGTCCCCTCCCCAAACAGGTGTTTCCCCCACCAGAGCAAGCGCTCCTCTGCCGCGACCGCTTCAGTGTCTGTCTCGATGCTGCACGGGCATCTGTCACTAGCGTGCTAGTATCCGGCACTCGCTAGACGCGGCCTGAGTATTTGTCGACTGAACAGATCGATGAACGGACGGGCATTTCCTTGCTGCCCAGCTAGCTTTTACTTCTGAGCTCTGCCATGGAGTCTTTTTGATGAGCCAGGATCTGTTTTAAGTGCTTTGCATGTATCAGCTTGCTAACCTGTGCAATGGTCTCATGCAGTAGGCATTAGTACTGTCCTTGTTTAGCCTCACTTACTCAACTTCCCTGGCAAAGAGAAGTTAAGGAACCTGCCAAAGTCACACAGCTAGTACGTGGCAAGGACTTCTCCAGTAGTTGCTGTAGTGACCTTCTCCAGGCCAGGGACAGAGCTGAGTTTTGTGCTTGTCCTAACTCTCTGGATCTCCTAGTAAGGCCTCGGTGAGCTTTTATTGTGAGGCTCAGGGCAGGTTCAGGCACCAAACAGCCGCTTTACTGAACCACTCTGATGTGGCAGGCATCGAGTTAGTTGAAGTGGTTTCAGTTTCATGCGTTTTGTCATTTGCATTTCTTGTTTAGATATTTGCCTGTTTACATCCCATTCGTATATTTGACTTCTTTCATATTGATTAGTAATTACTCTTCATATATTAAGGCTCTATACCACACGTTTCTCACCTTTTACATATTTTCCCAATTTGGCTATTTCTCAACTTGTTTGTAGTATTTCATTTGCTGTTCTGAGTTTAACTTTTAGGAAGTTAAAATTGTTCTTTATGGTTTTAGTCTTCAGCATCGTGCTTCAACAGGCTGTTTCTAGCCCCAAGATTATAGAACGTTCATTCATTCCTGTTTTTCTATTCCTTTTAGTTTCACTATTTAAGTTATTTGCTTACTTGCTTACTTAACATTTTAATCTTTGGCCCACCAGGGATACATTTTGGCATATGGTGTGAAGCAGGGGTCTCGCTTAATTCTTTTTCACTATTTCTATCCACTTCTACACTCCCAATAAAAATTCATTGCTTTGACTAAAACAGGCAGCCAAAGATTTTACAGCGTCCACTTGAGCAGATCAGCTTATCAACTCACTTGTCCTTCGGTTGCCTGAGTTACTGTATGTACGTATCTCTTAACTTTAGTCAGTGCATGTGGTCCTGTCCGACTCTGGATTTTTGGATGACGAGGCTTTTCTAGGCACGTGCTTGGAGGGGCACAGTTATCCCAGACTTGGCGTTCGCCCGGTTCACAGCCACAACTGCCCCGATCCCCTGCCCCACCTTTCTCATCTGTCGAATTAACACTTTACTCATATGACCGGGGGGGACCCGTTAGCACAGAGCAATTACATGACGAGGTGGTAGTTTGGGTGACCCAACTGGCAAGGGCGAAACAGATCAATAACTCCTGCTGTTGGCAGCTACTGAGGGACAAGGGCCGTCTCGATCCCGCAGGTCTGGGCACGTAAAGACTGGCAGGGTACGGGGGTGGGGGTCTCTCTGCACAGGCCCCCCTCCAGGCTAGGGTGAGGCCTTCCCTTCATCCTCTGGGCCTGGGAAGCACTTAAGAGGTAGGAGCCACCATCAGGTCTGTTTCACAGGCAAGGCCGCCCCGGCGCAGGGGGGTGAAGTAACTGCCCGAGGCCCAGCATGTGGCGGGTGGGAGCCCGGGCTGCCCGGGAGCGCCTCCATGGCCTGGCGAAGTTTGCAGCAAAAGCCGACAGGGCCAGTCTGCACCCACACTCGCCAGGTAGGGCTTGGTCCTCAGGAAGGGCTGACGGTCGGCTAAACAGGTGCAGGTCAAGGGTGCCTAGCACAGGGTTGTTTTCAACGATGGACAATTAAAATTAACCTGAAAGTCCATCAATAGGAAATCAGTGCATTCTAATACAGTATTTGCATACCCAGAACTATGTATGCCGCTCTCAAAGAATCATAAAATAGATACACTTTTTTTAATATGTATAATTCCCTAGGTATTATTGCATATACAAAACAGGTTACAAATTATGTTTATGGTACAGTGTCATTTTGTTCCTTAAAAAAAATAGACATAGAAAAAATGGTGATTAGAGCTGGGTTTGCCAGCTTCAGCACTACTGACATTTTGGACTGGATAATTTTTTTTTTTGTTTTTTTAGAGACAGAGTCTCCCTCTGTCACCTAGGCTGGAGTGCAGTGGCCAGATAGTCTCTCACTGTAATATCGAACTTCTAGGCTTGAGTGATCCTCCTACCTCAGCCTCCCAAGCAGCTAGAACTACAGGTGTGCACCACCACGCCCAGATAATTTTATTTTTTGTAGAGATGGAGTCTTGGTACGTTGCCCACGTTGGTCTCACACTCCTGCCCTCAAGCCATCCTCCCACCTCAGCTTCCCAAGTGCCGGGATTACAGGTGAGAGTGGACTGGATGATTTCCTGTTGTAAGGACATGTCCTGTGTAGGACGGTAGCAGCATCCCTCGACTCTACCCGCTAGTTGCCAGCAACATTCCCCCCTTCTGGGAGCCCCAGGCGTGACAACAAAATATGTCTCAGTCATTGCCAGATGGCCCTGGAGGCAATATCACCAGGTTGAAAACTACTGGGTTAGAACATTCTCCTTCCCTCTCTCCCTCCCTCCCTTCCAGTTTCTGCTCAAATCTTATCTCCCGAGAGGCAATTTCTTGACAATCCTGTCAAAAACAGCACCTTCCCTCCTGGCATCCCTCGCCCTCTCGGGCCCTCTCTGCCATCCCATCAGTCTGTGTGTTTTCCGTCTCCTGCCGTGGAGTGGAAGCTCCCGAGGGCAGGACTTTTGTTCCCTTCTGTATTTCCTGGCCAAGGACAATGCTCGACACACAGTAGGTGCTCAGTAAGCGTGTGTCGGGTGAGTGAATACCATTGAGCAGACCTAGCATCTTTGAGTCCCTACCGTGCACCAGGCCTTATTCTAGGCGCCTCCCGTGTAGGAACTCACAGAATCCTCCCGACACCCGGGGGAATGGCTCTATTATCACCCTGTCTTACAGGCGAGGTCATGGAGAGGAACAAGCCAAGGTCACGTCTTTCTAAGTGGCTGAGCCGGGATTTGCTCTTCAAACACTGCTGGGCAAACATTGAGGGCCACTTACATGCTTGGCATCTGCAGGGGGGAGGCCGCAGGATAGATTCCCCACCGGGGGCAGGGACGGGTGCATCTAAAATTCCGAGGGACAGAGCCAACCCGCTTCCCTTGGAGGCCCCGTCAGTTGCACCCGCTCCGACAGTGTCCTGCGTTCAGTTTAGAAGCAGAGAAGTGAAAACCCAAACACGACGGTGACACTGTTCTTGTCGAGAGTTTGCAGACAGAGCACAGGGACCCTCGGAGCTCTGAGGGAGAGGAGGGGGCTGTCGCCCGGCCAGGCTCCCTCCTTAGGGACACGCCCACTGGTTCGCTCTTGGGACCCGAGCATCCCCTTACCCAGGACAGCCGCCCTGACTCGGGCTGAGAACACACCACCGCCCGCCTGGCTGCCTGTCCTGTCGAGGTTGGGCTTGGTCAGCTGCCTGCTGGCTTTCCGTGTCACCGTCGGAGCTGAGAGCGGCCCACCTGGCAGCGGGGCTGCCACTGCTATTTGTCCAACAGCCGAGCGCGGACGGAGCAGGAACAGCGGGACCACGCCGGCCCTCGGCTCTCCAGCTCGTGGCCACACTGCCCCTCAAAGAGGCCCCTTTGGGACAAGGCATCTGTAGTGGGTTGAATGGTCCCCCCAAGAGATATGTCCACTGAGAACCCCAGAATGTGGCCCTGTTTGGATGTCCTATGAGGGTCTTTGCAAATAGCAAAGATTTCAAGAGATCATCTTGCATGGGAGTGATTCTAAATCCAGTGACGAGTGTCCTTACAAGAGACAGAAGAGGAGAAGACACAGCCCTGGGCAGGGGGGGCCGAGTGGCAATGGAGGCAGAGACTGGAGTGACGCGTCTACAAGTCACGGAAGCCGCAGCCCCTGGAAACTGGGAGAGAGGCCTGGAACCGGCTCTGCCTCAGTCTCTAGAAGAAACCAACCTGCTGACACCTTGGTGGCCAACTTCTGGCCTCCAGAACTGCGAGAAAGCACATTTCTGTTGTTCGAAGCCACCAAGTTTGTGGTGACTCGTTGTGGCAGCCCCGGGAGACAGACACAGCCGGCCACCGCCGCAGCCTGCCTCTCGTAGAGGCGTGTGGCACCTAATATTTTCCAGGGTATTTTACACCCTTTATCTCAATCTATTTGGCAGTTTTAATAAGCTCCCCGAGCTCAAGACCTCTAACTCCAAACTCAGCTGCACTCTAGCTTTGTGCACGTGGGCAATTCCTTTACTCTCTCTCGGCCTCAGTTTTCCAGTCTATAAAATGGGGACGATACAAGCACTTACCTCACTGAGTTGTTGATAAGAGCTCAGCACTGTGCCTGGCACACAGTAGGTGTTCAATAAGCTCAAGCCGTGGTTCTCACCTATGGGACAGGAGCTCAGTGGATCGTTTCTGGCAAGACCACCTGCTTAGGCCTGTCTTCCCACCCATCGGAGATTCCCGAGGGTCGAGGGAGATCCGCTGGTCCCCCAACAGCCCCCCGGGGCCCGAGGGCAGGTGGGAAGGTGGAGAGGGCGCCCATTCGGCATTCCTGCCTGGACAACCTCATTTCATCTCGGCGCAAGGCAACTTCCTGGTTGAAAGACCAAAGGGCTTTATAAGAGAAGGGAGAAATGGCTCTTGGACATCAAATACTTCTTGCAAACACTGTTTTGATGGTTTAAACATAAACAAATCCGAAACATATGGATTACATTTCTCCTGAAGGGCTTAAAAGTTAAGGGGGAAGGAAAGGGAGCTATCTCAGGCCGAAGTCATGTTGACTTTTGCCAATCTCTAGAATCTCCGGGAAATAGTTGGAGACACGTCCTCACACCCCAACCAGTGCTAAGCTGTAGGGTTTTTTTTTTTTCTGAATTGCTGTCATGACTCACTGTTGAGTTGGTGATTATTTTTATCCAGTTAATGAAGGTAATCTATAAATTACCACTGACCCAGATTCATTATTTAATAAGATTTAAATTACACACCCGAGCTCGCTCAGAAGCAGCCTCTTCCTGGGCGGAAATTTGCATCTGCTGGTTCTCGAAAGCCCCATGCTCAGACCCTCTGCTCATGGCCTCCCAGCCCCTGCCCCCACCTCCGTGGGAGCACATGGCCTACGTGGTGTCACGTTGGGGCCCCTGGTCAGCCGCCAGGGCTGTTCCTGCACACGCTCCAGGGGCGTTGGTTTTGGACGGGAAAGAGCACCCAATGAGGAGTCCCAAGACCACCGTCCCGCTCCTGCCTCTGTTGAAAACTTACCGCGTGCCCTCGAGTAACCTCTGGCCCCTCTCTGGGCCTCAGTTTCTCCCTGGACGAGGCATCCCTTCATTG
Source organism: Mirza zaza (assembly GCA_008750895.1). NCBI lineage: Eukaryota > Metazoa > Chordata > Mammalia > Primates > Cheirogaleidae > Mirza > Mirza zaza. The sequence continues at coordinate 16,724 of VSMD01038471.1, read as the reverse complement.
TGCTGCAGGAAAACACCCGGCTGGTGTCCTTGCGCATTCTCCATCCTCCCCACCCCTGCGAGCTTGGCCTTCCAGTCCAGTCGCTGACACAGCCCCAGTGCCGGACTCGTCCCACAGCCCTGCGGCCCCGGGGGAGGGGGAGCAGGTGGCCGGGGCCCGGCCAAAGCCTGAAGGAAGAGACCCCTGCTCAGGGGTGCACCCTGACCCCTGGACCTGTTCTGAGCTCCTGGGGGCCCCACCCACAGCGCCCCACAGGCTCCTCCCCCTGCCCCACCCTCCTCCCCACTTCTGCCTCCAAGCTTCCCCGCCCCAACACCCAGGCGGACTCCCCTTTTATCAGATCCCTCCAAAGATGGCCCAGAAGATCCTGGTTCCCTATGCTGCCCTCGGGCCTCTCCCTGGGGCTGTTGGCGCTGGGAGCTTTCGCTAGTGTCCTCAGATGCTGATGATTTTTAATCAGTTATCTGTTCTAATGTGCAGGGCTACATGCATTGGAGTCTCAGCAGCCAGCAGGCGTAAAGGAGCCACAGTAGGAAGCGCGTGGAGCACGCTCAGGGCCGTGCAGGGATCTCGGAGGCCTTCTGGAGACTACGGGACTTGGGAAACGGCTCCCCCCACAGAAGTTTCTGCATCGGAATTCCCCTGGGTTTGGGGCTGGGGTTGGTGCAGCCCTTCCAGGGTGTGGTGGAGGGAAGGGGTGGGTGGGGACGGGTTGCAAGTCACTTGGCTCTGGGGAAACCACTGTGACCTTGAGCAGGGAAGGTGACCAACTTGTCCCAGTTTGCCTGGGAGTCCCCTAGTTTTTGTGTCGTAAGTCCCGGGCTCTGGGAACCCCCTCAACCCTGGGCAAACCTTAAAAGGGATGAGAACAAGTTCTATATTCCGCTTCTGCTGCTGCCCGCTGGGGCACACTCAGAATGTCCAACTCTCTCTAAGCCCGCGTCTCCCCAGCCCGTCCCCCACCCCTGCACAGGGGCTTCCTTTGCCCCCTGCAAACGTCACTGTGTCCTCATCCTCCTCAGAGCAGGTCCAGGGGCCTGGGGGTGCCCCGAGAAGACCAGGGTGGCTGCGCCTGGCAGGGAAAGCAGGATCCGTGACAGAACCCCCAGCTACATCCACGCGAAGCTACGAGGAGCCTTGCAGGCCTCTGCTGCGGTAGAGGCCTTGCAGCTAGTGGGGAAGTTTCTTTTTTTGTCTCCCTTTCATTTTATTTTCATTTGTTGTCAAATACACACAACATGGAGTGTACCGTCGTAACCGTTTTTCAGCGCAGAGCTCAGCGGTGTGGAGCACACTCACGCCGCTGAGCAGCCCGTCTCCAGAACTCTTTCCGTCTCCGAACCCCAAACGCCAGGCCCGTGAAACAGCAGCTCCCCTTTCCTGCGCCCCTGCCCCCAACAGCCACCACCCTACTTTCTGTCTCTGTGAGTCTGACGGCCCCCAAAGCGTGTGTCCTCTGGCGACTGGCTTCAATTAGCATAATGTCCTCCAGGTCCATCATGTTATAGAATGTGTCACTGCTTCCTTCCTTTCTGAGGCTGAATCATACTCCACCGCACGGGTGCACACACTTTGTTTCTGTTCGTCCTCTGGTGAACCTTCCCTTCCTGGGGCTGCTTCCGTGGGAAGGTTCTTTTCTGTTTTTTTATTTCTTGGGCTCCAAAGCTGAGATGGACCAGGGTAATCTCTGGGGAAGGGGGGGCTGGAGTCTCGGTTGAAAAGAGAAAAGGAGGAAGAGAAGGTGCTGTAGGCCAGAGAACGAGGAGACGGGGAGAGGCCAGAGGACGGCTGTGCACCGACCCCGTTTGAAGCTGGCAGTGGATTCCTTGCAAGAGGCTCATCAGTAATAATAACTGTTAAAGCGGCCACATCGATTAGACGCTTGCCGTGAGCCAAAACCACCTGTGCAGCTGGCTGACTTTGGTGCAGACTCCGGCCCACCCGGGGGTGCCGGCACCAGGGTGCACGGTGGGCAGAGGCCGTGGAACAAGCTCCGGCGTGGCAGAGGGGTGGGGACGAGGACCCACTGCGGCTGCCTCTGGTGTTCGACAGCTGGGCCTCATTCAGAAAAGGCTCCTCAAAACCTATCGTATTCATATAGATTCATATAAATTCATATATCGGGCATTTGCAGAAGCAGTTTGGCCTTCAGCAACACACATCACTCCTGTTCCTAGCCGAGGTGTCCCCGCTATTTAATGGGGTCAGTTAACACCTGCTTTGTCAGGTGTGGTGAAAGTTCCCGGGACCAGCTGAGTGGCATCGGCGCCGTGTCTGCGCCCATGTGCGATCGGTTTTCCTGCATCACTTGCACGGCGTCGATATGTAAGTATTCCATGACAACCTCGTGCCTGCAAAGCTCCCTGCGCCTTTGGATTCCTCCAGCTGGTGACCGAATAACTAAGGGGGCGGCGCTGCTGCTAAGTCTCTGCCCCTCACAGCGGAACCTGAACGAGCCAACAATACTAACCTTGTTGCCTACAGGAAGGAGACTAACCCTCCTGGAACCTGGCCCGGAGCCACTTTCTACCGTGTTTCTTTTTTGAGTTGGTGGAGCAACGAGGGTGTCTCTGAGGGCTCCAAAGCAATCAGAAGAGCAATCAGAAGAGCAATCAGAAGAGCAATCAGAAGAGCGTAGATTTATGGTGACGACCAACTTTTTCTCTGTTTTATAAAGTCATCCATGTTTGTGGTAGACAGTTTGGGAAAAACCCAGACCATTAGAAAGAAGAAAATCAACACCATCCACAGCCCACTTCCCAGACGTGACCAGAGACCCTGGAACTCCCTTGTTGAACCCCAGTTCTAAAGCCGCCAACAGGATGAATCTGCAGCTCATGGTTTTCCGTTGCTTGTCTACGGTTTTACCCCAAGAATTCCGGCAGCCCGCTTTAGGATAACGTTGCCATTCCAGGTTTCGTTGGCCGAAGAAGAGAGGAGGCGTGAAGAGCACAGAGGGTGTCTGTTTGTTTTCTGAGAACTTGGATGAGGTTGGAGTCACGAGCAGCGCCGCCACTGAGTCCCCCAGAGCATACTTCACCCTCCCCCAAGACAAATCAGTTATTATTTTTTGATGTCTTTCAAGAGTACCGAGCTTTTGTTTTCCAGGAAATTGGCATGCTGGTAGTGAAATTATGAAGGTTCTAATGGGCTTGGGGATATTCATTTTCATTTGTTTTAGCACAGGGTTTCTCGGCTGCAACGCTATTGACGTGGGGGCCGGGCAGTTCTTCGTGGTGGGGGCTGTCCCGCGCCCTGCAGGACGTTCGGCAGCGTCCCTGGCCTCCACCCACTAGACGCCAACAGAAACCTCCCCTGCGTCCTGCTCTTCGCTCCCTCCTCCTGCAAGACAAGCAAAAATTGTCTCCAGATGAACTTCCCCTGGGGGGACAAAAATCAGCCCCCCAAGAGAAACCACCGTTCTACAGAGTCCCAGGAAGAAGCACCCTCCCGTCTCCCCAAGCATGAACTGAACCCCAACTGTACTTCATGATCCTGATTATACACAATGGTGCTTTTTAAGGGATCGTACCTAGGAGACTAGCTGATTAAGTAAGGGAGCGAACGGTACTGACACAACTGATGTTCTAGTCCATGTGGTTGGTATTTGTGTGCGTACTTACATCGTAATATCCGTTACATTTAATTACAATTAGCATTGCATTACATTTAATATTACGTTGCTAATTTTATTTAACTGAAAAATGCTTTTGAAAAATTCCAGCATTCTATTTTTTTCGCGCAATGATCAGCTTCCTGCCCGAAGGATACTATTACATATCAAGTATAAAGAAAGCTTTTCCAACAGACCTGAAAAATGTTTTCTGATGAATAGAAAACAGCTCTCTAGGAAGAATTGCTCCAGAGCCCCACAGATGGGGGTGCCCCCCTGGGAAATAAGGACGGCTGTAGAGATAGTTCAAAATCAGGGATTATAATTTGTTCATTCACTGGTCAAGCGATTTTTATGAGCGCTCACCATGTGCAGAGAGTTTGTAGTAGGGAAATGTCTAATTTCTTACAAATGGAGAGGTGACCTCTGAAGACGTAGGAAATTTTTACACTTGAACTTGTCTGAGAGAATGCAGAAATGGAAGGACATTTAATGCAACTGGACGTATGAGATTTGTCTTGCAGAATGTCTCTTGGGGAAGCTCAAAAAATCACCGTGTGGAAAAGTCTTACGTAGTCTTGTGCGTGAGTGTGCACGTGTGCAGAGCACGGGCTCAGACCATTTATTCCTTTCCTAATTCCCACTTTGCTCCAGAAGCAAAGTGGATTGGGGATTCTCAAGATTTATTTATTTATTTATTTTTACTACATCCCTTTAGGAATCAATCCACTTTTATTGAAAAAGAGAAGAATGAGTGCATCACCTCTATCTTCAGCCTAATAACACATTTCGTTATAAATATTGCATATGTCTTATAGAACATTTGGTGAATACGGAAAAGTGTAAGAAAGAAAATTAATAGCACACCTGAATCTGTCACCCTGAGATCATGACTATAAAAGGGTTGGTCCATTGCCTTCCAGTCTTTTATTTTTTATTTGCATGTATAGACACATACATTTTAAAACAAATTAAGATTATATTTTTTTCAGAGTTTTTAGTCCCATTTCAATTCCTACTGTATCATGAACATTTTTCCCCCCAGGAAATGCGATTTTTAGAGACAGAAAAATCACCGACGGTGGCTGAGGCACAAAAACAAGGCTGCCATGGGTGGTTGTGCAGGTTGTGCGATGCACAAACCGGGGGATTACAGTGTGCATGGTTCTACCTAGAGAAAGGTGCTGTGATTCTGGATACCTTTAAAATGGGCCTGCACACGTTTACAGAGAACTGGGCCGTGTTGTACCTTCCGAACACGGATCCAGGGTTGCCGCTTCAGGCCGGAGTGGAAACAGAACTGACCGCAAAGAGGCCGGAGGAACTTCGGGGTGATGGAAGTGTTCTAGCCAAACGGGACCGGAGAGGCAGCTGCACAACTGTCTAAACTGAAGCTCATTGAACTACGCACTTAAAACGGACGAATTTTATAATGTCTTATTTATACCGCAATAAAGCTGATTGTTTTTAAAGGAGGGAGGGCAAAATCCACCCCGTAATAAACAGACAGCCCCTAGAAGATGGACAGCTCTGCTACTGTTCCTACGTCCCCCGCCACAGCCCTGGGCTCAGAGAGGGTAGGTCGCTCCCTTGAGTCGCTGTGGCAGGTGTGGGCGGGACGCTTGCCCTGCTCCCTGGCCAGAGCGTCTTCTCTCAGCCGCTGCACCTCCCCGGCCTGGCGTCAGCCCCCACTCGGTGTGAGACGCCGGCGACGCAGGAGTGGGTTTTGCCGGGTCTGGAGGCCTGACACCTGGCTTCCGGGGCTGTGCCTTCTCCCCTTGCCACGTATCTGCTGCCTTCAGACCGGCCCGCTCCTGCCCTGCTTTCCAGCTTGGGCGGCAAACACGCGAGCCCCTTAACATGGGCTCAGCAATGAACAAACGGGGGGCCTGGCCCCTCCCTGCAGGCTGCCCTTGCTCTGCGGCCGGCGGTGGACGCTGCCGGCGCCAACCGTACCGTCCCCTTTAGGTCGAGCTTTTCCCAGGGTGACTCTGGGATGAGCTTGATTTATTGGCAGTGTTTGAAGGGATCCTAGAACAATGCAGGGCTTCTGGTGGCTTGTCTGGAAGCATGCTCACACACAGAACCACCAAACCCAGCTCTGAATCACCCTCCAGAGCCGACGAGGAGTCTTCAAAGTCACGTCTGCTGGGTTTCCAGTGAGACGCGACTGCGGGCTGGGAACCGGCGTGGAAAAGCTGACTGCGTGTTATTGTCCAATGTGGCCCTGGTTTTGAGGACAACTTCATCTCCAAGAACCCCCTTTGTGTTTTTGTTTTTCATTGTGTTGTCACTCCATGGGGGCCCACGTGAAGTCGGGCTTCCAGCATCCTCAGTCGGGGCCGTGGGAACCTGCAGGCTGGTCCCCAGGGGGCCACGCTGGACGGGACGGCTTTGGGGACCATGGGAGGGTGGGGCGGCATCGCAGGGGCGCCCCTCAGCCTGCTGCCCTGCCTCCCTCCTGCTCCTTCCCAGGCAGCGACTGGCTACGGTCAACCCGGCAAGAATGACTGCATGAGCGTCACGTGCTCCTTATAAAAAGATCCGACGGATAAACGCACGGCGGTACCGCCAGACAATGTCACTCAGTGATAAAAAGAAACGAGCTATCAAGCCATGAAGAGACACAGAGGAAACTTGAACACGCACACTGCTAGCGAAAGAAGCCAGTCCGAAAAGGTCACACACTGTGGGATTCCAGCAACGTGAGATTTTAGAAAAGGCAAAACTATGGAGACAGTAAAGAGATCAGTGGTTGCCCGGGTTTGGGGGTGGGGTGGAGGGGAAGGGTGAACATGTGGAGCACAGGAGATTTTTGTGGCCGTGAAACTACTCCGTGTGACCCTGCGACGGTGGACATGGCATTACGCATTTGTCCAAACCTGGAAGATGTACAACACAAAGCGAATCCTAGTGCAAAGTATGGACTTTAGTTAATAATAATGCATTGGCCGGGCGCGGTGGCTCACGCCTGTAATCCTAGCACTCTGGGAGGCCAAGGTGGGAGGATGGCTTGAGGTCAGGAGTTTGAGACCCGGTTTCCACTAAAAAAAAAAAAAAAATAGAAAGAAATTAGCTGGGCAACTAAAAATATAAAAAATTAGCCGGGTGTGGTGGTGCATGTCCGTAGTTCCAGCTACTTGGGAGGCTGAGGCAGGAGGATCCCTTGAGCCCAGGAGTTTGAGGTTGCTGTGAGCTAGGCTGACGCCATGGCACTCACTCTAGCCTGGGCAATGGAGTGAAACTCTGTCTTAAAATCATCATCATCATCATCATCATAATAGTGCATCAGTGTCAGTTCATCAGCTGTAACAAATGCACCACACTAGTGCAAAATGTTAATAATGGGAAACCCAGAGGCAGGGAGAAGGGGTACACGGGAACTCTCTGAACTTTCTGCTCAAGTTTTCTATAAATCTAAAGCTGCTATAAAAAATAAAGCCTATGAATAATAATAATAATAAAAAGCAACTCATATCAGTCCCAGGCTCAAAACCTTCCGGTGGCATCCTTTGACATTTGAAATAAAACCCCAAATCCCTGTGAAAGCCAACGTGATCCATGGCTGTCTACTGGTCTGGCCACCTCTCTTGCCTTGGTTCTCTTGCTGGCTCTTCTCCAGTTGTGCTGACCTCCACTGGCCCCTTGGACAGGCTCAGCACGTCCCACCCCAGGGCCTTTGCACATGCTGTGCCTTCTGCCTCCTCCTGTGGCTGCTACCTCCTCATCTTCAGGTCAAAGTTTTATGTCCAAAAGACCCTTCCCTACTCACTCCACCTAAAGGAGATTTCTCCTGGAAATTTCTACCACCAAGCCTTTTTTGCCTCCTCCATAATAGCTTTTGAAATCTCTTACTATTTCGTTTAAGTGGTTATTAGTTTTGTTCGGTTACTGATTGTTTTGCCACTCTCCCTCCATTCAAGTGTAAACTCCACGAGGGCAGGAGGTTCTTCCTGGTTCATTGATGCATCCTCAGTGCCTTGAAGCATGTCTGGCACACAGTAGGCACTCCATAAATGACTGACAGACTGAATGAATGAGTCACACGCACCTATTTCATTGGTTAGAGTTCACCGTAGAAATGAAAACCATCTTAGATCTGTTAGGCTGAAAGTGTTCTAATGCACACAGTGGAGTCTAACAACTGTGAGATTTGTGCAAAGGTCAGTAAACGAGACAGCCACAGGTCGCTTAATTTCCATCACCCCAGCCCATCTTACCCCCGACTCCCACACCCTATTTCATGAACCCCAAAGAGACGCCTGCCTCCCCAGAGGGCCTGCACTTTCTCAGTACCCTGCCTTTGGCAGCAGCTGCCTGTGCGCTCCACGCGCTGGTCACGCGGTACATTAGCACCGCACGGCACACGGGCCGGGTTGCGGTGCCGACTCCGGCGTTTACGTGCTGTTTCGCCAGGCTGGGATTCATTTTTACCTGTAAGACGGGATAATTTGGGGCCTGAACCAGCAGGCTCTAGGAAGATTAACTAAGGTGATGCATGTAAAGTGCCTGAGCTCGTGCCAGGCCAAGGAGAGCGCCAACTGTATGCAGTAATCACCTACAGTCCCCTTCGGGGCCAGGCCCGGTTGTGGGCAGTGAGCAGGAGAGCTTAGGACCCTGCCCACGGGGAGTTCCCACCCTCGTGGAGGACAGACATGTGAAACTAATAAATTGAGCATGAAGACAGAGAGGCGACCAGCCGGGGAGAGAGGCGGCCGCTTTAGCTGGCGAGGGTGGTGAGGAAAGAAGGCGCCACGGGGACTGAAGGTGACCCATGAGAGGGAGGGAGACCCCTGTGCAGCTCGGGAGGCTGTTCCAGGCAGAGGAACAGCATTCGCAAAGTCCCTGAAGTGAGGACAGGCTGAGAGAAAGAGCAAGGAAGCAGAGGGAACAAGGAGCCCTTTTTGGTAACTACCAAAAAGGGCTCCCTCTTCACAATCACTGTTATCAGCCATAGTTAAACAGAACAAAAGCGTCTGTTTTCCCACATTTTACCCCTCCTTCCCCACCCCTTCCTGTTCCCTCATAACCACTGGGATCTGCGGGTAACCTTATTTATCTGGGATCCACGGGAAGTCTCACAATTTAGTTACTGAGGCTCTGCGTGAGTCACCTGCTGCTGCACAACAAAATACCCGCAAACGTGGCGGCTTCAAACAACAAGGCAGGCTCATTACCTCACACAGTTTGCTGGGTCGGTCGGGATGTCTCCTGTAGCGGCAAACTGCTGCCCAGGCTGCGGCCATCGAGGCTTTGCCGGGGGCTGGAGGATCCGTGTCTCAGAGGCCCGCCCGTGTGGCTGCCAAGTCGGTGCGGCTGCTGGCAAGAGGCCTCCGTCCCTCTCTGGCCAGGGTCGCCACAGAGCTGCTTGAGCGTCCTCACAACATGGCTGCTGGCTTCTCCCACAGCAGTGGCCCAAGGCAGCAAGGCAGAAGCCATGATGCCTTTTGTGGCCTGAGGTGGGCAGTCACACGCCCCTGCAGTATTCTCCTGGCCATCGGCGGGCCGTGACTCAGTGTGGGAGGCACCACGCGGAGGTGGAAACACCCCAACACCAGCATCGTGAGGCGCCATGCTGGAGGCTGGCTGCCCTGGGCCGTGAGGGGCCATGCTGGAGGCTGGCTGCCCTGGGCCGTGAGGGGCCATGCTGGAGGCTGGCTGTCCTGGGCCGTGAGGGGCCATGCTGGAGGCTGGCTGCCCTGGGCCGTGAGGGGCCATGTTGGAGGCTGGCTGCCCTGGGATGAGCACATCTTCCCCCTGCTCAGGCCAGACTCAGTGGGTCACTCTGGTCAGTGACAGAATCCTGAGTGGCGTCCTCAGGCGGGAGAGTGGTGGCTTGTGTTTTCGGCGTTGATGTTTTTGCCTTACCTCGGGCCCAGCAGTTTCCTTCCCTTTGCTGCTCAAATCCCACCTCTGTGCCAGCCGACCTGGGGGACCAAAGCAAGCCGGCCTAGTCCCTGAGACAAGAGAGAGGAAGTTACAAATGAAGTGGGAAGAACAGGAAATTAATCTGCCTGGCGAAAGGCTGTAAAGTGATTCTATTGCCAGACACAGAATCTGCCATGGGAAAACAGATGGGAATAATGTATAAACACAGCAAATGCCAAGAAGAGTCAGGAGAGGCAACTTGTAGCTATTTAAATGATTTTCCAATTTTTTTTCCCCTTTACTGAAGCTACACAGAACGCCAAGACAAGCAGCGTGGGTGCAAAGCCTCCCGTCAGACGCCCTCAGAAACAAGGCGTGACCGCCAGCGACGGCGATCGGGAGGCAGCGGCGGTTCCTAGCGCTGGGCGCGGCCGGTGCGGGAACTGGGACCCGCGCGGCCCCACGCCCCTCTGCGCGGCCGGGTCGGGCGCAGCGCCGGCTGCGCTCCTGCCTGCTGTTCCGGCACCCCCGCCGCGGCCCGCTGGAGAAGGGGAAGTTTGGTGTTTGTGAGCAAAGACAAATGCAGTGTTTAGGAAAGCAGCGTCCAAGTCGATAAGACCGCACGAGAGGCCAACGGACCTGGGGTAATCTCGACTGCAGTCGAGTCTGCAAGAATATTTTCCTGAACGTGTCGTATGCGTCACATGCAACCACGAGAAGAAATGATTTCACGTTAGCAGCCTGTCCACTGCGCCCTGCCGTGTGCAGGAAGAAGCGGTAATGGGGAGGTGTTGGCTGCATTTGGGACGTGTCCCACTCAGCCTCCATGGCAAGGCAGCTCTCCGTGCAGCTTGGAGAAGGTGAAGGGTCAGCCGGTGTGTCGAAGGGTCCTTCGCTCAGTCCAGGAAAAGTGGGGGGCGGTCTCGGGGGGCGGGGATGGCATGCAGACGAAACACGGAGAACGAGTCAGGGTGAGCAGGGAAAGGAGGCGGCTCTTATTTTCCTCATCACAGGGGTGAGGAAGAGGAGGTAGACCCCGCACCCCAGCTCTGCCCCCTGACGTGTGGTTCCAGTCTTCCGGGCGGGAGTCAGCCATCGGTTCACAAACCTCCCCATACCCACTCGTCACGTTGGTTAGTAGTTATTCACACATGTCAGAAAACAGGTTTAAATGAAGAAAGTCAATATTCGAGAAATGCCCAGCACCTGGCGCTTTCTCGGCGCGTGATCCTAATCACAGCCCCGCCCCCATGGCCACCGCCCCGTAATGATAAACAGCTGACACCTGAGTCCTGACTCGCCCGGCACTGACCTCAGCGTCTCGCCTGGACTGACTCACTCGATCCTCACCGCCACCCCAGGAAGCGGGTGATGTCACTTCCCCATTTCACAGATGAGGAAACTGAGGCCCAGAAAGGTTAGGTAAGTTGCCCAAAGTCGTGTCCGCAGTAAGTGGCAGAGCTGGGACGGTCCGTCTGAGAACTGGGTTTACCGTGGCGATATCCAGCCTCCGTGGCCCGGTCGGTACTTGCCCCTGCTGAGTCCTCCAGAGACGGGACGGTCTTGGCTGTCCAAATAAATCTCCCCCACAGAGGCACTGGCAGTAGCTAGGCAGGAGTATTCCTCAGGGCAACATCTCTGGTGGGTCATCGGGCAATGTCTGTCCCATCTATAGATCTCTGGGTGCCCGGTGAGCACATTTTCCCCACCCAGCAATACGACTTCCTGGAAATCGCCCTTCAGACTTCCTCCGACACAGGCGTGACAATGATACAGGTGCAAGGAGATTCGTTATTTTCAAAGCAAGGGGATGGAAGCAACCCAAAAGGCCATCAATATGCTTAAATTGGGTCACATAAATCGTGGGACGTCCGCAGCGGACGGGTACAAAAGCAAAATGGGTACAAAAAGCATATTGGGTACAAAAGCAAAACGCAGAGCAGAGTGTACGGCAACATTTTGCGCTCAGGAAAAATAGAATATAAATGCTCCTGTCTGTAAGCAGCACGAGTGCTCTCAAGTGGGGGGCACCAAAGAACTCAGCCGCAGGGGTTTGCTTCGTCTCTGTGAAAGGAGGCAGAGACATTCGTGGGCTCAGGGCTTGGAGAGACGCTGGCACTCCCCCGCGTAACCTTTGTGTGGCGTGTGAGGTGGCATCACGTGCACCTGTTAACATGCGGTGGCAGCTCGGGGCCGGTGCGGAGACGTGTCTGGAAGCACACGGGGGAGGACTATTCCTCCGGAGACCAGAGCGCATCTCAGACGCAGGTGTGGGCTTGCGACGCCCCATTTCCCGAGGGCGCCCTTCTTTCCGTCACCCGTGTTTGGTGACCCCTCCCCCAGCCTCCTCCGCGGGCAGGCTCCGGCCTACATCGAGATGACATCCGTGTCCCCGAGGCTGCCAGCTCGGCCGAGCCTGTCTGGCCTGCTGCCCCGAGGCCCCCAGGAAGGGCCAGCGCTCCCTGCGATCACAGCGCCCCTCCGCGCGGTGTCCACAGCCATTAAGAAGAACGTCCCCAGTGGCTGCCACCCTCGCAGGCGGCCGCGCTCTGTCCGGAGGGTAACGCAGGCTCTGTTTCTCTGCGTGACACCTCGGTGTGGGGCAGAGTCCCGCGCCCCCCGCGGCCCGCCCAGACCAGCTGCGGCTGGCCTTCGCCTTCCTTCCCGCCTGCACCCGGGCTCCCCTGGAGGGGCCGGGGCATTTCAAAATGAGGCGTAGGGAGGGAGGCACAAAACCGCCTTTTCAAGGAAGGATGAGGCCTGGCCAGGTGCGTCCGGATGGGACACGGAGCTGGGCTGGGCGTGACTGCTGTCCCAGAACCGGTCTTGCTGCCGAGACACCAGACCATCTCCCGTGCCTGGCCCGACTCCGCTGTGGCCACGTTCCTCCCGTTTCACAATCTTTCAGGACTCAGCCGTCCTGGCAAGGGCCAGCCGCTGTGCCACGGGCTTTCCGCGCGTTCCAGGCAGCTGTGAAATCGCCATACTCGGCAGGCTGCGCCAAGCTGGGCTTGCCACAGTTGGAAACCAAAGTGCAAAGGAAGCAGAGAACTTGGCCAAAGGCACGGGGATGCGGGTTGAGGGGGTGCAGCTGAGCTTTGAGTCCGGGTCCCACAAGCTGCCCCCCAACCCCGATGTCACTAGCCCGGGACTCCCCAGCCTCGGAGTCCCTTCCCGCTCCGCCCAGGTGCCCCGTCAGGATGCAGCGTGAGGCTCCAGGCAGCACCACCGAGCAGCACGACTGCAAGTCCCGTAAGGATAGGGACCCCGTCTGGTTTAGGGCAACACGGTGTCCCTAGCACCTAGCACAGCATGTGGCACTTGGTATAAGTATTTATGGAGGAAATGGAGGGAGGAGGAAAGGAAGGGAGGAGAGAAAGAGGAAGGAAGGAATATTTTCACCAGTGAAACATGAGCACAGCTGAGAAGTGTTGGTGTGGGCCGAGGCTTTAGGACGCCGTATGTCTCTTCCATGTGTCCCCTCTTCTCCCGGCCGGGAAAACGGCAGCATCGCAGCCCCATCATGGAGCCTGGGACCCCGAGTCACGCATCAGGTAGAGCCACCTGCCGTCAGGAGCATCTACCTTTGCTGTCACACGGGCAAGACATAAACTCCTATTGGGTTGGAGCCGCCCCACGCTGGGGTCTGTCTGTTCCAGCTGGTCTGTGAACCCTGCCTCGGCCAGCGGGAAGACCCCTTGCCCCACCAGGGCCGCTGGGCCCGGAGCCCTGAGCCACTGTCTGGCAGTCGGATCCCTCGGTTTCCCTTCCCACCCCAGCAGGGACGGACGCTGCGCCGGGCGGCAGGAACGTTGCTGAGCTGAGGGGTTCTGGGTGGGGTTCAGAGGGACACAGGCCACTGTCGGACTCTCCAGTTCTTTCTGCAAACTCTAGCCGCATCCGACGCGTGATGTGCTCCTGTTCCTTCATCTTTATGCGCATTAGAGTTTCCGCTTGGAAATTAACCATTTGCCAAGGGACAAGGATTCCCCTTTAAAGGCAGAGACCGACCAGGAGCTGTTTGAGGTCAGGTTCCCTGGAAACGGAGCAAGCGGTCTGTGCAGGGGCGCTCTCCAGACAGGACCCTCTAAGGGAGCGAAGGAAGCTGAGGCTTGGCAGGGTTTATCTGCAGCCCGATCCCCAACGGTGGCGACTCTTGCCGCCTGGGGGCCGGGGAGCCGGGCTCTCGTGCCCCATCAGGTAGCAGTGGTCAGGGGAGGGGGTCTCCAGGCAAAGCGGCGTCCGCCCGCTAGGGGCAATTCTCTCGTGAAGGTTGCATGTGAAGCCATTACCCACAGCCCTCTTGGCTGCGGGGGACGGGCCATCTGCAAATGGGGTTCTGGGAGGAAACGAAAGCACCTGTCCCAGGGCCCAGCTGGAATCGGCTGCCGTGCATTGCTGGACACTGCGGGGGAGGGGGGAGGTGACTGCAGAGTGGGCGGGAGCGTGATGGCGAGACACCTGCTGGACGCGCCACACACGCTCTCACCTTGCGACAGCCCCACAGGATGTTCCTGACGTTGCTACCGCTCCATTCTACGGATGCGGATAAGGAGGCTCAGAAAGATGAAGGGATCTTCCCAAGGACCGGTTCCCGAGGTTGGAAGTGGCGGGGGAGGCCAGAGCTCCGTGCGTCACCACTGCAGGGCCCTGACGCCCGAGAGCAGGAGTCGTCCCCAGGGCCAGAGAAGGCCGAGCAAGGTCTCCCAGCAGCCCGGCGTTTCCGCGCACCGGCGTTTGCCCGGCCTGAGTCTCCCGGCTCTGCACCAACCCGGAAAGCAGCCGGCAGAGCGGCCAGCCGGGCCGAGGCTCCACCTGGGTGCTGCAGACGGGGCGGGCGGGCGGGGCGGGCCGTCTGGCACCCCAGCTCCTCTGGCTCAGGGTCCTCCGCTGCGGCCGCCCTGCAGGTTGTGCAGCCAGCCCCGCTGACTCAGAGGCTGCCCAGCCTCCTGGCCCGCTGATTTTGCAAAATAACCAGTCCTGGGCTGCTGCACGCGTGCATTCGGGGTGCCTGGGCTTCCTGGGAGGGAGTGGTGGAGAAAGGGGGAGGACGGTTCAGACAGGGTGAGAGTTTCACTGACCAAACTGGTCCCCCTCGAACTGCAAAATGTAGTGCTGAGAGAGTACTCCCGGGGAAGTCAAGCCAGCGACTCTCAACCGGACTGCGTGGCTCACAGCCCAGGCCCGTCGCTCACCAGCTGTGTGGCCTGGGGTGCGTCACGGAGCCTCTCTGAGCCTGCGGACGATCCCAGGCCCTATTGGAAGAGTCAATTGAGGTAATGCACGGAAAGTGATTAGCACTCACTAAGAACTCAGTTAATTTTTATAATCATGATTTTTTTTTTTTTTTTTTTGAGACAGAGTCTCGCTTCGTTGCCCAGGCTTGAGTGAGTGCCGTGGCGTCAGCCTAGCTCACAGTAACCTCAAACTCCTGGGCTCAAGCGATCCTCCTGCCTCAGCCTCCCGAGTAGCTGGGACTACAGGCATGCTTGGCTAATATTTTCTATATTTTTAGTTGTCCAGCTAATTTCTTTGTATTTTTAGTAGAGACGGGGTCTCGCTCTTGCTCAGGCCGGTCTCAAACTTCTGAGCTCAAACGATCCTCGTGCCTAGGCCTCCCAGAGTGCTAGGATTATAGGCGTGAGGCACCGCGCCCAGCCTATAATCATGATTTTTAACGTAATTATTCTCCTTGCATTTAATTCAACAAAGTTTCTGGAAGGCCTTCTCTTAAAGGATCTCTCACATGAGAGACACAAATCGTTAGAAAGTCTATGAAACTTGATGAAAGCCTAAAGGACATCTCTTCCTTTATCAATCACAGCACTTTAAAGATGTGGTTACACTGCCTTCTGCTTCCATGATTCTGAAGAGGAGTTAGCAGTAACTAGCGTGTAGCAGGCAGTTTTTCCTTTGGCTAATTTCAATATCTTCTCTTTATTTTTTACTATGGTGTGCCTAATTGGGGTTTTCTGTTTGTTTTAATCCTTCTTGGGGTTCACCGATCATCTTGAATCTGTAAACGTATGGTTTTTTCCATCAGATTTGCAACATTTCAGCCATTATTTATTAAATCTCCTTTCTGTCCCATTTTCTCTCTTCTCTCCTTTTGGGACTAGCATTACATGTGTGTTAGACCTTTCAGCGTTGTCCTACATGTTGCAGAGGCTCCAGTTCTATTTTTCAAATCCTTTTTCTTTGTTTTCAGATTGGATAATTTATTCTTTTTTTTTTTTTTTTGGATAATTTATTCTTGTCTGTCTTCAAGATGGGCAAGTTTTCTGCCATCCCCAATCTTGTTGTTAAACCCCTCCAGTGAATTCTTAAATTTCAACTATTGCATTTTTTATATCTAGAATTTCTGCTTGATTCCTTTTTTATAGTTTCTATTTCTCTGCTGAGATTATTTATTACATGCATAGTCTTGTTTATGACCCTGGACTGTATGGCTGGATTGAAATCCTTATCTGGTTGTTTCAACTCTGGGTCAGTGCAACCGTTAAGTGGGGGTCACATGTACCTGTTTCTGTGAAGGCCTTATAATTTGTTATTGCATTCTAAATATTATGAATTGTATATGCAGATATTCCAAATTGTGTTGTGTTCCTCTGAAGAATATTGATTTTTTTTTTAATCACACAGTTAAGTTGGCTAGACTCAAACTATAAAATCTATCTCCCCTGCAGTGGGCCATGGCTGAAATTCTTGTTAAGTTCTTTTTTTACCTTGCTGGGATTCTTGGGATTTTGTTGATTTCAAGGGTCAGCTAGAGACCAGGACAGTTTATAAAAATAATTGAGGACTCCTTCTCTCTCCTCTTTAGAGTTCCCCCTGCAGCTGTGATTTGGGGATGAGATTGTCCCAAACTCCAACCTCTGGTTCTGCGGCACAGTGAAACGGTGGCTCCTCTGTCAGAGCTTAGTCCCCTTGTGCCAGAGGTGGGTCCCAGGCTGAGACCTGTCCCGAAGGCTAGGCGCTACACAAAAGGGGAAAGTCCTCCCGTGCTGTTCCAAGCCCCTCCTGTTTCTGCTGCTTTTGTTCACTTTCAGGTAGTTGTTACTTATGCTTTGGTTGTCGCCAGGAGCCGGAAGTCCCCGGCATCTCATTTCACACTCGGACATTTCAGGACACTGAAGCTCAGGGAGGTGAAGCGAGGTGCCCGCTGCTTCCCAGCGCCACATGCTGCACAGAAACACTTACCAAGTGCCTCTGTCCTGCCAGGGCGAGTACAGCAGGCCCTGCC
>VSMD01038469.1:0-44914 GCA_008750895.1 Mirza zaza | reverse complement strand
CCCAGGGTCCTGTTTTGCTGGGCCACTAAGAAGTCCCAGAGGTGGGGAGCCTGGTGGCGGTGGGGGTGACATGGGCCAGGGGCCGGCCTGGGCCGTACGGGGTCACCTTCCTGGAAAGGGCTCTTGTGACGAGTGTGGGCCCCGCCAAGCAGCCCCAGGGACTAATGTGGGGCCACTCTGGAGGGATGTCGGGGTCACAGGTTTGAGGTTCGTTCTGAGAAGGAGGTTCGGGCAGCGGCGAGAACAAAGGCGGGTGTGGTCGGTCGCCCTTATACAGCGCCAGCCTGTGCGCGGTCCCACCTAGTGCTCCCACGGCCCCCGGGAAAGTCTCATAATTATCACTCCCATTTTCCAGACAGGGAAACTGAGGCTGGGGACAACCCAGGGGCTTGCCCACGACCGCATGGGCAGCAAGTGTCGGCGCTAAGCTTCCACCTCCAGCTCTCTTGCAGGGGCTCCACTCCTTTCTAAGAGAAGGCACTGGGGGTCCCGATGATGTGCTTTGACAGCCACCTCCGGAGCCCCGAGAGCTGCACCTCAAAGGGGCCGAGTGGGGGTCCACAGTTCATCAGGCCGTCAGCCCCTGGGTGGGCCGCCAGGGCGGGCAAGGCCCCAGGCGCTGGGGGGAGAGGCAGGATGAGGCGGAAGCCCCTCCCTGGCTGGGACGGACACTGAGGGCCACAGTGTTCTGGGGGGGCTGGCATGTCCCCAGCACGGGGCCTGAGCATCGCCCCCCCCGCCCCCCCAGCCGTGTGCGTGTGGGAGATCCTGAGCTTTGGGAAGCAGCCTTTCTTCTGGCTGGAGAACAAGGACGTCATCGGGGTGCTTGAGAAAGGGGACCGGCTGCCCAAGCCTGACCTCTGCCCGCCTGTGCTGTACACCCTCATGACCCGCTGCTGGGACTACGACCCCAGCGACCGGCCCCGCTTCACGGAGCTCGTGTGCAGCCTCAGGTGAGTGGGGATCGAGGGCTGCAGGCAGGGGCCACGGCAGCTGCAGCAGCACCAAGAGGCCTCAGGGCCACATTTCAGCCTGTCTCAGGGCTCTCCCAGGCCGCTCTACAGGGAGATGGACACAGAAGTGGATCTGGCGGTTCCCTTACAAACAGGAGCCCTTGAGGGGCATCTTACTTTGACCTTGTTTCTCTCCCCACATCTGACCTGACTCCTCGGCAGTGACATTTATCAGATGGAGAAGGACATTGCCATAGAGCAAGAGAGGAATGCTCGCTACCGACCCCCCAAAATCTTGGAGCCTACGGCCTTCCAGGAACCCCCACCCAAGGTAAGCCAAGTTCTGGCCTTGTGGGTCCTCTGAGTCACAGCGGAGGTAGGTCACTGTCTGACTCACTATGTAGGCAGGATGCCCCTAACGTCCTTTGTCGGCCTTTCAACCCAGCCTGTCACACCAGAGCCCGGACAGGTGGCATCTGAGACTCAGGCACCTTGTGGGACAGCAGGTCATCCCTCAAAATCTTCCTTGGAGAGGCTGGGCACTTGTAGGAGTTTTCTAGGGACAAATGAGATCCCCTGAGGACACACACATGAGTAGTGTCCTGGGTCCCTTGGATCTAGTCTTTGTGTCCCTGTCTTCCATGGCAGCCCTGGGCCCGGGAACCAGGGCTCCACTGCCATGAGGTGGGTGGCTTCCAGGAGACCATGCCTGTATTAGTCAGCTACAGCTGCTGTAACAAAATACTGCAGACCGGGTGGCTGAAACAACAGACGTTTGTCTCTCCTAGTTCTGGAGGCTGGGAAGTCCAAGGTCAAGGTGCTGGTGTCTCTTCCTGGCCTGCAGATGGCCGCCTTCTTGCTGTGTCCTCACCTGGAAGACAGAAAGAGAGAGAGAGATCTGGTCCCTCTTCCTCTTCTCATTAGAGTGCTAATCCCACTGCAGGGCCCCCGCCCCATGACCTCATCTAACCCTAATCATCTCCCAAGGGCTGAGCCTCCCAATAGCATCGCCGTGGGGGTTAGGGCTTCAACATATGAATCGAGGGGGGACAACATGAACATTCAGTCCCCAACAATGCCCAGTCCAGTCCCTCTTGCCTGGCACGTCCTGCCCTTTCCCTCAGGCCCAGCTCCACAAAGTTTCCATGAGTGCCCGAGCCCCTGGTGGCCTCCTAGCTCTGAATGTCCATGGCTGTGGATGTCTGAGTTGGCAGGTGCTCCCACACTTAGAGAGGCTACACACAGATCATTAACCCCTCCAATTAGCGATCCCCCTGGGGGGCAGAGAGGTGGCCTCTTTGTACCGCCCCACCACTCAGCAGGCAATTGGTGTTCAGTAAGTGGATGCAGAAAGATGTTTAGATATTAATCACTTTGTCCCTCAACCATCCTTCCTTCTGGACAAGCCGGAGCTGTCTCCTGCCTAATGGCCCTTTGTGAGCCGTGTTCACTCGAGGATAGGGACAGGGACTGACATACCTCTGTGTTCTCTCCCCAGCCTAGCCGGCCCAAGTACAGACCCCCTCCGCAAACCAACCTTCTGGCTCCCAAGCTGCAGTTCCAGGTAACTACGTAGGCAGAGGGCTGGCAAAGTTCACGGGCATCCCTCCTCCAGGTCCTTTCCGACGTTCTGTTCTCGTGCCTTCGGGGAGCAGTGACCACCCACTGGGGTGGTGGTGGAGATGGCCCGGGTCAGCTCTTCCTCGGCACCCAGGACAGAATTTAAGCTCAGATCAGGAAAAATAAAAATGCAGCCCTGCCAGGCTGTCCCCAGCTAAGACCTGCCTTATGCCCAGTCCCTCTGTCTACGGTGTCAGCCGCTTCTCGTGCCTGCCTGCAGCTACCCCCATGTCCAACCCCCGACCCCCGGCCTCCTACCCTGATCAAGGAGTCCCCAGGGAGCCGGCGACAGTGACATTCTCCAGAGAATGGAGTCGCTCCCTGGAGCTCCCCGCAGAGGCCGTGGACAGAACCAGGGTGGCAACTGGAGGGCTGGCGGGGCTTCCCCGAGCTGTCCCCACCTCCGTCCTTGCTAGCCACAACTCTCCCAGGCTTTGGGGCCCCAACTCCAAACGTTTTTGCCCCGTGGGTCTCGTGTCGTCATATCTAGGAGAGAGGGACCTGGTCTCCTCTCATTTCTTCTGAGGCCTCCCCAGCTCAGAGTCGTTACTCAAAAACAGCATCTCACCCAACAGAAACTGCGCACATGCATTTCCTGCTCTTTACAGGAAGGTGGTGTCCTGTGGTCACAGATTTCTTCTCCAGGGAACGTCCCAGTGCCAAAGCGAGCCTATGCAAGAACTAATAAATCCTCTTCACGGGGAGAAAAAGACTTGATTCAAAAGATGGAAACAATGTCCTTAAAAAGGAAACATACCCTTATGGGGTATTCAAAAGAGGGATACATTTTTTTTTAATTTAAAAAAATGTCATATAGAAATATAAATCCGTGGGCTAATCGTACCTGCCAGTCTGTGCATGACTCTTTTCTGACGAATGCTGAGGGAGGAGACCTGGCCTCCGTAGGTCGGCAACCTGCGGGGACCACCCCAGCCCCGCGCAGGGCACCGCGGGAGGGCGCCGGGTGGAGGAGAGGCCGGGTCTCAGACGGGCCAGTGAAAGGCCACGACATCGTGTTCTTGATCAGCCCCTGGGGGCGAGCCCATGCCCCGCAGCGCCTGTGCTTCGTGTCTCTGTGCTTGTGTTCGTAGCAGCTAATTGTCTCCCTTCTTGCCTCGTCCTGTGTCCTGTGCTTCCTTGCGTCTCCTGAATAGGTCCCGGAGGGTCTGTGTGCCAGCTCTCCCACGCTCACCAGCCCCATGGAGTACCCGTCTCCCGTTAACTCGCTGCACACTCCACCTCTCCACCGGCACAATGTCTTCAAGCGCCACAGCATGCGGGTAAGACGGCTCTGCATGCTGGGGCCCCGCCGGACCCAGGAGGCTGCTGGTGGGAGGTGGCCTGGGACGCCAGGAACCCCGTGTGCTCAGGCTCAGGAGATGCCCTCCATGCTGCCATGCCCCTCCGGTCAGGCCACCGAGGGGCTCGGTGACTCCCTTCCCTTTGCACACATGGCAGAGGCTGGGGGCTGAGCCGGGCTCTGCTCCCCCAGGACACCGGCTGGACCTGGACCGGCCCCTGTCCATGCAGGTGCTGCGGCTGATGTAAAAATCTCTGCCTCCCCTGAGCCCCCAGGGTAGGGTGGTCCATGGCGGCACGAAGCTCCATGGGCACAGCATTGCCAAGCCGGTGGCGCTGGAGTTAAAGGATCCTGGAAGTTCTGCCCACCCTGCCTGCCTGCCTGATGGCTTTGGTTGCTAAGTCTCCCCTCACTCAAAGGAAAGGCTTCCTGTGGCCGCTGCTCCTGCTGCTTTTGCAAAGGCTGCTGCTGGGTGGGACGGAGCTTAGGGCCAGCGTGGATATAGGCAGGGAGCCAAGCCCCGCCCCCATCACCTCTGCATTGTCAGCCGCCAGCAGAGCCCTGAGGGCTTTGTGCACTAGTTTCTGATTGTCGGGTCTTACGTAACAAGAATACTTTCCCTATAACCGGATGCGCACTGGCCCCCAACCGCCTTCCTCATACAAATGCCCCTGAGGGTCAGTTGCCATGAACACTTGATACATTTTACTAAACCGAGTAACAAACAGACTAAAACTCTTATTAATATTTTAGCTGTCTGTGTACATGCATGACATTTCACGCTCAGTATACATGACTAAAATTATTTTTTTTGGAAAAAAAACATATTTTTATTATAATAGATTTGGAAAATGTAGGCAAATGTGTTGATCTACGTCTATGCCATTATTCTTAGTTTAGAAAACTTTTGAAACAAATATGAGAACTTAGAATTCCAGGCACCAAGAACTGTTGTGAAATAAATTTCCCCTGACCTACCTTGCTTTTTTCTTTTACATTAATTGAACCAATTTTTATCTTTCCATATGCTTAACAATAATAAAACTGCATTTTTAGGCGTGTACTATAATTCAGCCTGTGTTCAGTTCCTCCACCCTTCCTGCCCTTGAGTCTTTATTCGTAACTAATTAAATTTTACTGAGTTTTGCTTTAAAATGTGTTCTTTTAGAACAATGTTCTTTTTGGCACATTTGAGGGGTGTGTTGCCTTTGTCTAAGCCCTGCTTCTCCATGAGGACTTTGTTCAGTTCCATAAAGACAGACTGTGCAGCAGGAAAGAAAGACCTTTTGTGTCAGGAGTTTATAAGTAATTGCCATAAGAAAAATCTCCCAGAAAGAACATAATGAGCATGTCTTTAAATAAACTCCCCCCCAAAAAAAGTTAAAAATATAAACTCCATGTCATGATATAGATCAGAAACATTGAGAAAGTCTCTGCCAGGTAGAATGCTGAAAAGGTATAATAGGCTCCCTGCAAAGCATTTGAAAGCATTTAACAAAAATTTGGAGACGGTTTTCCTGCAATAAAACAATTTTTCTAATTACTGGCTCTATACCTGACTCATCTGGGAGTCTGTGGGGTGCCACGCCAGAGAAGGGGGGGGCGGCGGTCTCCCTCTTGGAGGACTCACAATTGAGATTTAAAATAGTAATATTCAATAAGCAGTACAGCATGTACTGATTGCCAGGCGCTGTCCTGGGTGCTGAAGAGGGAACCCAGCGGTTCTCCCTTCAAAGAGCTTCCAGTCGGCCAGAGGGAAGAGGCCAGGGACACGCGTACCTGTCATTGCAAGCCGGAGGTTGTAGGTGCCACAGAGTGGGAGCGCAGAGAGGAGAATAATTCCTTCCAGCTGCTTTTTTCCGCTGGGCCTTGAAGGTGGGGGAAGGTTGGGACAGGAAGAAATTGGCATGCAGGGAATGGAAGAGGCAGAGGTATTAGTAGGAGCCTAGACTGAGTGTTGGGAAACCACAGGGCGCGTGCAGGAGCTGCTTGGCTAGGACAAGGAAGGGCACCTGGGCAGGTGAAAATAAGGCTGACAGGATGGGTGGTAGCCTAATTGTGGCAGGTGCACAGCCATGAGACTCATTATAAAACACCTGATTCCTTTTAAGAGTGCAGTGTAATCAGAAATGTAAGCAGCCGTTCCCCAATAAGAATACCTGAGCTGCATTTCAGCACAGGCAGCTCTTAAGAGATTAAATGTTTTTTTCATTTTCTCCTTGAGTTTTATTATGAAATTGGAAGATATCAGAATAAGTCTTCCCATGTATGTTTGTTAAAATATTTAGAACAATCAGTCCTGGGACATGTTCAACATTTTAGTGGTGGAAATCTTCTCTCAGCACTTGTAAAACTGTGTAGTATTTTCTTGACTCTAGTAGTAACTCATCCTACCAGTATTTAGCCTGGTCTTCCTCAGTCCATACATTTTTCCCTAGAAATTTCTAACTTTATATTTAGAAATTTTGACACTTAACGGTAGTTCCTATTTGTCATTATTTAGCCTTGGCAACTATGTTATTGTGTTTGCAGGTGTTGACATTTAACTGGGGAGATTTATTATAGTCTTAACTATTCCTCATTTTGGAGCATCAGCCTCTGAGAAATTAATCCTATGTATGTATGTGTTTAATTATTTTAGAAACAGAGTCTCACTCTGTCACCCAGGCTGAGAGCAGTGGCATGATCATAGCTCACTGCAGCCTGGAACTTCTGGGCTCAAGCGATCCTCCCACCTCAGCCTCCCAAGTAGCTGAGACTACAGGTGTGCACCACTACATCCAGCTAACTTTTAAAAAATTTTTGCAGAGATGGGGTCTTGCTATGTTGCCTCAAACTCCTGGGCTCAATCGATCCTCCCACCTCAGGCTCACAAAGTGCTGGGATTATAGGCATGAGCCACCGCACCCAGCCAAATCCTATTTTATTTTTAACAGTTCTATAATTATAAAATACTCTTACATTCTGAAATGTATTCTAAAATAAAGTCTAGCTCAGTGGTTCTCAACTAACATGAGTTTCCCTCTGAGGGGACATTTGACAATGTCTGGAGGCATTTTTGTTACAACTGGGAGGTGTTACCAGTTTCTAGTGGGTGAGGCCAGGAAAGACGCCAAGCTTCCTGCAATGTACAGAAAATTTCCCTGAAATAAAGAATTATCTGGCCCCAAATGTCAATAGTGTTGAGGTCGAGCACTAACCTGGTCTAACTATTATTTATTTAGCTCCATGAAAGCAGGAACACTGTATATTTTAAAACCACTGTCCTTCCAGTACCCAGTCCTATGCCTGCCACATAGTTGCTTAATAGTTATTGAATAGATTAGTGGACAAAGAATATTTCAGCAAAAAGCCTAATTTGTGGGGAGTGGTATTATTAAAAATTGAGATCAGTAACTGAAGCTCAGTGAGCACTAGGAAAAATATCCCAATATAACTATTTTGAACCATATTGTAATATTCAATGTTTTGTAGGGTTTAGGGGGAAACTTTTAAGAGATTTAGCAGGGATTATGGCTTACTAGAAGTAGATACAGATCATTTTTAGCATTTTCTGCAAGTGACTTATATGTAAATGCCACTTTGAAGGAAAGGAATTAAGGGAACTGCCAGCTTGGTCCCTTGATCATTTTAGCATTTTGGGGGTTATAGAAGAATCCTGCCTTTGCCAAAGGCAATCCCTGGGCTTTGTGCAATCAAGAGGATGCCAATAACATGCTTCCTCCACCAGTCCAGGAAGCCAGGGTGATCATAGGCAGCAGAAAAAAAGCCAAATAGTTTGGAGGGACTGAGCAGATAATTATACAAGTGAACCCTGGGAACAATTGAGGGAAAATAGGCAGGCATGCAATGCCTTTTGTTTCTGAATGAGCAGCTGAAACTATGAATAGGTCCAAAGCCTCACAGGTGAGTTAAAACAAGGGTTAGGTTAATAAGTTTAGGGAGAGGAAAGATTTATCTTATACCTATAGAGCTATATTTCTTTAAATTTTGCTCTCATTTTCTCTCTTAGCTCTTGCATTTCTTCTAACCATTATTTAAATAACCCAAGCTCTTAGTGTTATCTTAATAAAGAGTACGTCTTACTAGGAAGTCATGCTCGAGGAGTGCATGCTCCTGCTCCTCCTGGGCTCTGCTCAGCCACAGATGCACGTGGGGCTGCACATTGCAGGGTTAGAGACAGCACCACGGCCTCTGGAAGCCTCCAGACCTGCCAACTTGGTTGCTTAGGTGGAGATAAGCACCAAAGGGTTTCCAGAAGGCTGGCTTTGCATTTCTTTTTCTTTTTTCTTTTTTATTTCAGCATATTATGGGGGTACAAATGTTAAGGTTACGTATATTGCCCATGCCCCACTCCCCCCTCCCACCTGCCCGACACCCGATAAATGTTATTCCTATACGTCCACTTAAGTGTTGATCTGTTAATACCAATTTGCTGATGAGTACATGTGGTGCTTGTTTTTCCATTCTTGAGATACTTCACTTAGTAGAATGGGGTCTAGCTCTATCCAGGAAAATACAAGAGGTGCTATATCACCGTTGTTTCTTTTTTCTTTTTCTTTTTTGAGACACAGTCTCACTTTGTTGCCTACGCTAGAGTGAGTGCCGTGGCATCAGCCTAGCTCACAGCAACCTCAAACTCCTGGGCTCAAACAATCCTCCTGCCTCAGCCTCCCAAGTAGCTGGGACTACAGGTGTGCACCACCATGCCCGGCTAATTTTTTCTATATATATATATTAGTTAGACAATTAATTTCTTTCTATTTATAGTAGAGACGGGGTCTCGCTCTTGCTCAGGCTGGTTTTGAACTCCTGACCTTGAGCAATCCTCCCGCCTCGGCCTCCCAGAGTGCTAGGATTACAGGTGTGAGCCACTGCGCCCGGCCACCATTGTTTCTTAAAGCTGAATAGTACTCCATGGTATACATATACCACATTTTATCAATCCACTCATGTACTGATGGGCACCTGGGTTGTTTCCACACCTTTGCGATTGTGAACTGTGCTGCTATAAACATTCGAGTGCAGGTGTCCCATTTGTAGAGTGTCATTTGATCTTTTGGGTAGACATTTCTAAATCTATTAAATGACAGCAACCGTCACAAATGCCAACTGACGAAATAATGTTAGGGCAGTCGCTAGAGGATAAAACGTCATCGACGGATCAGTAATCGTCAGCATGCCGTGCATGTTAAACAGCGCGTCCTCGGGTTTGGCATCTCATGGCAACACAGGCGTGCTCGAGGCTGGCGCCGAGTAACAGCTGTCTGCATACACGGCTGGGGGTCTAGGAGCAAACTTGCAAGAAAAAAGCAGCTGGCCAGGCTGAGGCTCGCAACTCCCGCGAGGCTCTTCAGAGGACCGTCCCTCCTCGGAGTCCGAGGGCTGGGCTCACTGCGTCCTCCCGTTTGCCCCGCCGTGCTCCAGGAGGAGGACTTCATCCGGCCCAGCAGCCGAGAGGAGGCCCAGCAGCTGTGGGAGGCCGAGAAGGTCAAGATGCGGCAGATCCTGGACAAGCAGCAGAAGCAGATGGTGCTGGATTACCAGTGGCTGCGGGAGGAGGAGAAGTCCCTGGTGAGCGAGCGCCGGCCCGGGCTGGGCTCTCCGTGCCCTGCGTCCCTCTGCGCCCCCGGCTGGCCGGAGCGGATGCGTTCCTGGTACTTTCGGTTCTGGAACCCTAAGTCCCTTGCTTTGGTCTCCTTCTCTGCAGGACCCCATGGTTTACATGAACGACAAGTCCCCGCTGGTAAGTCAGCAGGAGAGAAGACCCCGCACCGCGGGGCCCCCGACTCCCCCACCCCGGGCCTGCCCAGCTCCTCCTCGGCTCCCCCCCACCCCGCCCCACCCCCCGTCCTGGGAGGTGTCTCTTCCCCACGTGCTAGCCTCCACGCAGCTCTTCTCCGAGCTTGCGTGTGACCCGCGCCCTTAGCACAGCTGTGGCCTGCCTCGGGGCCCTCTGCCTCCCAGAAAGGTCCTTCTGGGCAGGAGCTCCCAGGAACCCCCTCCAATGGCCCTAATCTCTAACCACAGCGGAGGGGCTGGGGACAGATGAAGGGGGGAGTGGGTTGTCCCCACAGCAGTGTGAGTGACGGGTTCTCTTTCCTCCCTTCCTTCCAGACCCCGGAGAAGGAGGCCGGCTACAGTAAGTGCTCCTGCCCTTCCTTTTGGGGGGGTTCTGCTTGGCTTCTTGGGCGGGGCCGCTGCCCTTGCTCATTGCCCAGTGCCGGGGCAACAGCGTCTGTAGGACTCTAGGAAGCACCTGCCTCGCTTTAACTGGGAGAGTGCAGGGAGGGCCGGCTTTGGGGCGGAGAGCCACCACGCTGCTCTGCCACCTACATCCCTCACCCCCTGCCTGGCACCTTCCTCGTCCTCTCTCAGTCCCTTCTCAGGTCACCTTCCCCCTGCATTTGTCCCCAGGAGCTGGGGCTTCCTCCTCCTCTCTCTTTCCCGCTCACTCTGTCGGAGGCTCCTTGGGGAGGAAAACGAAGTGGCTCCACCTGCCTCTCCTGCTTCACACTCATCTTCTCCGGCCCCAGGGATGGAAGAGAGAAAGCGGGAGGGGAAGCCAGGCCCTCGGTCTTCAAAGCCTCTGCAGAAGGCAGGGAGGGAAGAGCCAGCAGTGAGCCGGGCAGCTGTGTCCTAGAGGGGTGGGGCTGATGATGGTGATGACAACAGTCACAGAGAACTTAACCCAAGTCAGGCACAGGCCTGGCACAAAGAGGCACAGGATGGTTGAGTAACTTGCCCAAAGTCACACAGCTAATAATTAGCAAAGCTCAGATTTGAACACATGCATTCTGGCCCCAGGGTCCCTTCTGAGCTAGTTTTATTTTACAAATGAAAACTAAGGGCCAGGCGTGGTGGCTCACGCCTGTAATCCTAGCACTCTGGGAGGCCGAGGCGGAAGGTTTGCTTGAGGTCAGGAGTTTGAAACCAGCCTGAGCAAGAGCGAGACCCCCGTCTCTACTATAAATAGAAATTAATTGGTCAACTAATATATATAGAAAAAATTAGCCGGGCATGGTGGCGCATGCCTGTAGTCCCAGCTACTCAGGAGGCTGAGGCAGGAGGATTGCTTAAGCCCAGGAGTTTGAGGTTGCTGTGAACTAGGCTGACGCCATGGCACTCACTCTAGCCTGGGCAACAAAGTGAGACTCTGTCTCAAAAAAAAAAAAGAAAATTAAAGCCTGGGGTGTGTACATGAGTGGCCCCAGGTGGCAGAGCTGGAGGCAAGAGTAGAACCAGGTGTTCTGAACCAGGTATTTCACTCCGCACTCACTAAAGCGGAGGAAGAGCCGGGCTCCGCTGCTATCCCACTTCCTCAGCCCCAAATGCTTAAGGCAAAGCGTTAGAGAACCCTCACAAACCTACCCAGGCCCCAGACACCTGCCACCTCCCACGTGAGGCTTCTCCCCCAGGGACCACAGGGTCACAGTGTGTGCTGGTTCTTGGGCCCAGCACCCATCGGGAGCAAGCACGGGCCAGGGCAGGACGCCCACTGCCATCTCCAGCTCGGCTATGGCTCTGGTTTTTTCTTTCTATAAATGGGACGGCAGTGCGTGTCCCTGGTTACTGGAAAACCAGGGAGAGCATAAGGTCATTTTCCCTGCCATCCTGGACTTGGGGTTCACGTCCCTGGGCTCTCCTGGTGGCAGAGGAGAGGGGTTCAGCAGGCACAAAGGGAAGGGTTGGGGTGCTGAGAACCGCCCCCCACTCACCATGCTTTCTGTTGCAGTGGAGTTCACGGGGCCCCCGCAGAAGCCACCGAGGCTGGGCGCACAGGTACGTGCTGGCTCTGCTGAAGCTGATGAAACCACGGATTGTGGAAACATCACAGTTGCTCAGATGGATTCTAGTCCAGAATCCTCATTATATAGAGGAGACCCAGAGAGGGGAGGCAACTTGCCTAAGGCCACACAGCTCATTCACGAACACCCAAGGGGAAGAACCAGTCTCCTGTCCCCCGGGGCCCCTCCTCAACCTGGAGGACAGCTCACCAGTCCAGACCTGGAGTGGGGAGTGGGGGACCCCTTCCTTCCAGAGCCCCTCCTCTTGGCTCCCAGCACCCTGCTGTCCTTATAGCAGCCCTGGGGTGGGACAGTGGTTCTCGTCCTGGGCTGTTCATTATAATCACCTGAGGAGCTTTGAGACTACCTGCCCCCTGTGCCCAGGTGATGGGTCAGCCGGTCTGGCGTGAGGCCGCCACTAGTATTTCGCTAAAGACTCCCCAGCTGGAAAACCACTGCCCTGGACGTGGAAGGGAGGGGCACCCCTGGGACAGAGAAGAGTCCTTTCAAATCGGGCTGGTGGCTACGTTGACATCGGTCACACCTGCCCATGAAGAGTGGCAGTGTCCCCCTACTCACCTCACCCCCCTCCCCGGCCACCTGCTTCTCCCCTTCAGTCCATCCAGCCCACGGCCAACCTGGACCGGACCGACGATCAGGTGTACCTCAACGTCATGGAGCTGGTGCGGGCCGTGCTGGACCTCAAGAACGAGCTCTGTCAGCTGCCGCCCGAGGGCTACGTCGTGGTGGTGAAGGTGGGAGCCGGGCTGGGGCAGGGGAGGCGGATGCTGCTCCCCTCAGCCCTGCAAGGGACAGGGCCACACTTCCTTGCCGGCCAGCCCGGCAGACGCCCTTGGAGCACGGTGGCCCAGGGGAATCGAGTCCCAGGGCAGAGGCACCACTCAAAAGCACTCTCCCCGAGGGAAATGTGGGTTTCTCCCAAAGCAAGAGGTGACAAGAGTCACCCTGCCCCCTTCTCTCCCCAGAACGTGGGGCTGACCCTGCGGAAGCTCATCGGGAGCGTGGATGACCTCCTGCCCTCCTTGCCGTCGTCTTCACGGACAGAGGTGAGTGTCCTTGTCCCAGCCGGTGCCGAAATATGTCCCCTTTCTCCTGCACCTCCACCTGTCCCTAGGTGTGCTTCCCTCCAGCAGCACATGAGCCTGGCTGCCTCGCTTCTGCCCTCTGAGTCCCTGGCAGGGGCTGCATAGCACGTCTGATCACACTTCCTAGACTACAGTGCAGTGTGAACATTTAACTTTATATGCACTGGGACGCCAAAAGGTCACCTGACTCACTTTATTACACTATTCACTTTATTAAGGTGGTCTGGAACCAAATCCATAGTCTCGCTAGGGTATGCCTGCACTCAGCACTATGCTAGCGCCGGGGATATAGTGGCAAACAAGCAGTCCCTGATCTCTTTTTTTTTTTTTTTTTGAGACAGAGTCCCACTCTGTTGCCCAGGCTAGAGTGAGTGCTGTGGCGTCAGCCTAGCTCACAGCAACCTCAAACTCCTGGGCTCAAGCGATCCTCCTGCCTCAGCCTCCCGAGTAGCTGGGACTACAGGCAAGCGCCACCATGCCTGGCTAATTTTTTCTATATATTTTAGTTGGCCAATTAATTTCTTTCTATTTTTAGTAGAGACGGGGTCTCACTCTTGCTCAGGCTGGTTTTGAACTCCTGACCTTGAGTGATCCGCCCACCTCGGCCTCCCAGAGTGCTAGGATTACAGGCGTGAGCCACCGCGCCCGGCCTTGATCTCTTGATTTGATGGTAGACTGCCACCTTTACCTCTGACGGTGCACTCCAGTGCAGGCCAGTGCTTGGGGACGCCGCCACAAAGGGAGGGTCTGTCCCGCTGGCCCAGGCTAGCTGGGGCTGGGGTGCCGGTGATTCCGGTCCTTGCAGACTCAGCTCCAGCCTGCACGAGGCATTGGATTCAGCCCAGGCCTGGGGCTGACTTGCCCCCAGGGAACTTCCCGTGGCCTCAGCCAACGTGCAGGTGGACCCCCCTGCGGCTGCCCCTCCTCCAGGCAGAGACTCGGGCCCCTCAGCCTCCCCTGTGTGCTCTTCCTGCAGATTGAGGGGACCCAGAAACTGCTCAACAAGGACCTGGCGGAGCTCATTAACAAGATGCGGCTGGCGCAGCAGAACGCGGTGACCTCCCTGAGCGAGGAGTGCAAGCGGCAGATGCTCACGGCCTCCCACACCCTGGCCGTGGACGCCAAGAACCTGCTCGACGCCGTGGACCAGGCCAAGGTTCTGGCCAACCTGGCGCACCCGCCTGTGGAGTGACCGAGCACGGGCTGCCTGCTTGCGCCTTCCACCCCCGCCTGTCGTGTACCCTCCCTGCCTGCCTCCGGCCATGCGGGTCTCCTGGGGGCAAGGCCTGGCCTCTCTGCACGACCCCTCCCCCGCCCCGCCCCAGACCGAGCTGCCCCAGCTGCAGCTGGATAGAGGGGACCTTGAGCTGTGGACACGGGGTGGGGTGACAGAGATGCCTCAGAGGGGACACTGCTGTGGCTCAGCCAGCTCTCCCCATCCCGGCCGGCCCATGCTGGGCACTCGTGGTGGTTGGGGGGGGTGTCACGTGGCGCCCCCAGCGGCCAAGATGGCTTTCACATGGACACAGCCGGCTGCTCCTCTTCCTCCCTCTTCAGCAGAGGTCAGAGGTCCCCTGATGCACAGAGGGGCCGGGAGGGGCTTTATTTGTGGGGCGGGGGGCCGGTGAGGTGAAGGCAGAGCCTGGCGTTCTTGTACAGTGTATAGCGGAATTTATTTAATGTGAGTTTGGCGTGGACTGACAGCACGTGCCCTGCTGCGGGAGCCTGGAACGCGGCTGGGACGCGCTAGCTGGGAGCGTGGGCACAGCGCAGGACGCCCGGCGTCCGCAGACCAGTGTCGGGAAGGATGCAGAGACGTGTCTGGGCCTCTGGCCGAGCCCGCTCTCTCCTGCCCTCTCTCCTCCTCCCATTTCTTCCCTTCCTCCTCTTCTCCTCTCTTTTCTTACGCCTCCTCCTCCCACCTGCCCCTTTTCTCACGTGTTTGTGTCGAACACTCTTACCTTCTTTCTATTTGACTTGTGGCTGAATTAAAATCGTTCCCATTTGCTTTGTGGTTTGTTGATTTGATCGGCCCCATGGGGGACAATGGTGACGGCCACTGTGCTCCGGCAGACCAAGGGCTGACCAGCTCTGAGCCCCGGCCAAGGAGGGGTGTGCGGGGACACGGCAATGTTTCAAGTGGGTGGCCCTTTTGCCCTTGCATGGGCAATGGTGGCACCTGACCCCAGGGCAACTTCCCCCAGGGACCCAGGGTGGTCCCCTCCATGGTCATGTGAGGAATGGCATGTGTCACTCCTCTCCCGGCTGGCCCCGAAGCAAACCTGGCTCTGGAGGGGCTTGGGTGACATTGACGATGCCAATGAGCAGCAGACTCACCTGTGTCTCATCTCTTTACTCACATGCACAACAGGCAGGAGGCGTGAGTGACACACGTGCACGTCACTGCACGGGGAGGGCAGGTCTGGGAGCCGGGGCCAGGGAGTCCACGGGGGGAAGGAGGGGGCCAGGGCTGCGTGCACAGGAGCCCGCACGAGCCAGAGGCCAGAATGGGCCCCGAGTAGAGCATCTTG
Source organism: Mirza zaza (assembly GCA_008750895.1). Lineage (NCBI taxonomy): Eukaryota > Metazoa > Chordata > Mammalia > Primates > Cheirogaleidae > Mirza > Mirza zaza. The sequence continues at coordinate 29,617 of VSMD01038469.1, read as the reverse complement.
GGAGAGAAATGAGGAGTGGGGCCTGGGCCAGGTGTCACGGGCAGGCAGGCTTCCTGGTCTGTCAGGGAGCAGCATGCAGGGGCTGGGCAGGAGGGGACCCCAAAGACTGAAAGGAAACCAGGAGCTTGCCCTGCCCGGTTTCCTGCCCGAAGCCCCCACACTGTCCATGGACCCCCATGCCCACGTCTGCTCGCTGCTGACATCCCACCCTCGGGGGCTGGACGGAGCTCAGGAGAGGACCCAGGCCGACCCCCATTCCCCGAGCCCGGGAACAGCAGCTGGGCCCGGGAGTGTTCAGTCCAAGGTGTGAGAACAGGCTGCCCCGAAGTGTTCAGAGTAGGTCAGACGCGTCTCAGTCCTCTGGCAAGGACAGGATGGGGGGACAGGCTGGGAAGGGCACAGTCCTACAGCTTTGCCATCTACACAGAGGTCCTAGGGTCCAAAGTGACCAGTCCACTCCCCTCAACCATGCAGAACAAACGTCCTGAGTGCTGGGTTCCACTGCCCGGAGCCGTGCCGCGTGCTGGACACCAGGACAAACGCAAGGCAGGGGCCCTGGCCTTGAGGAGTTCAGAGTCAAAGGGACCGAAGCAAAGGTCTTAAACTCCCATGTGAGGTGTGCTGATGGAGCAGGGACCAGGGACCAGGGTGTCTGGGAGGGAGGGCAGGCTGGACATGCTGCCTGTTGGAGCTGAGTCAGGAGCAGCTCAGGATGGTGTGTCTAGTTTGCCCGCTGCCTGTTCAAGGACAGTGATCTGCGGGCAGTGGCACTCAGCTCCCCCAAACCTCCTGGGGGCCCGGCTGGTGCTCAGCCCTCCTGCAGCAAGGAAAGGGAGGGCAGACATCAGGAGAAGTCGGTTGGGCAGTTGGAGAGGGCTGAAGGCACTTCCAGGTGGGTGGAATGGCCCAGCCACCTCCACCCATCCATCTTTCCCGCCTCCACCTACATGCAGGCCCTGCCTTTCCGGAAGAGTCTGCCATCCTCCTGCTACTCCCGACAGCTCAGAACCCTGCAGGCTCAGACAGACTCTGCACTTCGCGCTCAGCCTGGCTTAGAGAGACCCCAACCCGCCTCTCCAGCTTCCTCCTGCTGCTCCCCAAAACAGAGCCCCGTCCCTGGTACTGGGGCTCATTCCTGAACCCAAAATGCCATTCAGAGCCCTTGCACCCCGGGCACCCTCCCCGCTTCCCCACAGGTCCCTCCTGTGAGGTCCGAGTCCCCTTTGTCTCCAGCTGGCTGTGCCCCCTGGGCACTCCTGCCTGGCCCCGCAGTGTAGGGCCGTGCTGCTCTTCCAGGACAATCTGGTCCTGCCCCACGTTGTTGTCACTGCATCCAAACCTTCTGCAAACTCCTCCCTGCCCCAGCTCCCCGGCACCCAGAACGGGCTCTGCACCCAGCAGCATCTCGGCACTCGGTGCAGTGACGTCAGGTGGGTGTTCCCAGAAGTCCCGGTGACTGGAGGTGCGGGACTCCGCGCGGAGGCACCTGCAGGCAGACGGCATCCTCCCCGGACGCTACTCTAGGGGCAGCCGCAGTTAAGGGTGGTCAGAAGGTGGCAGGCGGGGCCACCTGGGAGCAACGGAGGGGAGGGAGGGTCAGATCATTCCCGCCAGGAACGGGGGGAGGAAGAGGCCGACGGTGCCCAGGAAGCAGACGGCGATGAACAGCCAGAGGAAAGCCCTGTCGATGACCATGGCCACGCACTTCCAGTCCTCCTTCACCTGCAGGCGGAAACCGGCTCTCAGTGATGGGGCTGCGCCTCGGGGAGGGGCAGTGTCCCCCTGCGCAGAGCCCCTGCAACGATGACCACAGGGGACCTGGGCAGCGAAGGTCAGTGCAGGCGGGGCTGGAGGGGACGGACAAGGTGGCCTCCAGGCTCAGACAACTCCCTGGTGACTCCTGTCCCACCCCAGCCCGTCCACACGGCCCGGAGCCTCCCCACCTGCTCCCAGGTTGCAGGTAAAGGGACACCAGGGGGCACAGGAGGTGGCAGAACCAGCTAGGGATTTCAGTGCAGCATCAGTTTAAATGCAGCAGTTATGAAATGCTGCAGACTTTGCTGTCCCCGAGTTGCCAGCTCACCCGCCTGCAGGACATGGAGAGGAGGGGGCAGGTGAAGGTGGGCATGACCCAGGGCGGGTTGGGGGAAGGACCAGGGCTTTGTGGACCTTGGGCTCGCAGCCCAGGCAGGGGGAGGCTGGGCTCCACACTGCTCCTGGGTTAGATAATGGTTAATTTTCTTATCTACTTAGTGTAACAACCTCCTGGCCTTTTATCCTTGCTGGGCTGATAAGAAGAGCTTTGTGATGGGGCAGTGGCCTGCTCACCTGATCATGCTGGACCCTACACACACCCCCTGTACAACTGAGAGTCTACAGGGTTTGTGGGTGAACAGTGGAGTCTGCAAAATGCCCAGAGCCCATGACCAAGGAGGAGGAGGAGGAAGAGGAGGAGACCATGCAGGATGAAGGAGGAAGGCTGGGCTCATTTGCTGGGCCTCTTTTGAAATACTCCCTCCACCTCCAGGGCAACGGTGACAGCTGGTGGCCTACGGGAGGCACAGGGTTCAGCCAGTGCTGTCCTCCCTCTCTGGCTCGTGTGCTCCCAGTTAGGCCAAGCTGACCCTGTGGCATGGAACCTGCCCCTGCCAATAAATGTCGCAAGAGCTGCCAGCTAGACATTCTCTCTCACCATATTCTAGGCTCCTAAGGGCCACGAGAGGTCCTCAGGGAAGGGCTGACCTGAGCTCACACCGGGGGAGAGGAGGTCCCCTGCAAGGCAGTCAGAGTCACCCAGGCTGTCCCCTCGCCCAGCCCCCACGCACCGAAGAGTCAGCATCCTCAGACCGCAGGTGGTCGGTGATATAGTGCACGCCTTCCAGCGCCTTCTGCATGCGAGGCGACAGCAGGATCTCGTTCTCCTGCATGGTAGCCTCGGCCTGGGGCCCTGAGGCCCCCGGGCGCAGGCTGCCGTGGCTGCGGAGGGCCCTGGCGGGGGGCGCGGAGTAGCTGGCACGCGCCCATCTGTTCTCCTCCACTGCCAGCGCCTCCCTGTCCTCGGCGTCCACGTTGGTCTCCAGCCAGCGGTAAGAGGGGCCGGGCCTCGGGCCCGGGGGGTCGCGGAGCGCCAAGGGCGGCGGCGGGGGCCGATGCATCAGGAGCCAGCGGGGCACGCAGCCCAGCAGGGCCCCCCGCACCCAGCGGGGCATGGTGTGGGTGCTGGGAGAGCGGTGGTGCACGTTGAGCACAAAGACGGTGACCACGATGGACAGGGTGACGAAGATCATGGTGAAGAGCAGGTACTCGCCGATGAGCGGGATGACCAGCGAGGTGGACGGGATGATCTCGGTGATGAGCAGCAGGAAGACGGTGAGCGACAGCAGCACGGAGATGCACAGCGTGATCTTCTCGCCGCAGTCGGACGGCAGGTAGAAGACCAGCACGGTGAGGCAGGAGATGAGTAGGCAGGGGATGATGAGGTTCACTGTGTAGAAGAGTGGCAGCCGCCGGATGACGAAGGTGTAGGTGACGTCGGGGTAGATCTCGGCGCAGCAGTCGTACTTCTTGGAGTTGTAGGTGCCCGTGGCATTGACGATGGCCCACTCCCCGCTCTCCCAGTAGTCCTTCAGGTCCACCGACTGCCCCATCTGCTCCAGGTCGATCTTGGCCTTGTCATAGGTCCAGGAGCCGAACTTCATCTTGCAGCTCTGCTGGTCGAAGGGGAAGAAGGTGACGTCGATGCTGCAGGAGCTCTTGTAGATGGCCGGGGGCACCCAGTGCACAGTGCCCGTGGAGAAGAGGTGGGCCTTGGTCATGTGCGTCACCGCAAACTCCCCATCTGCACTGGGGAGAGGAGAGGACCTGGATGCCCCACACACCCCCGGCCCGAGCCGGGCTGCTCACGGCCGGCCTCAAGGGACCCCACGGACAGAGGCAGACCTGGCTGGGCTGTCAGGGTTCACGCACACGTGAGTCTCTCCCAGCTCACACATGTTTATAGCCTCCCAAGCCACCTACCATTTTTTTCATTACAAAAGTAGGAATTGTCAAGAATAAAGTGCCGAGAATGTTTAAGATAACCACTACTAACATTTTTGATGTTGTATGTATCATGTGAAACTATTATACGTATGATCTATATGATGGTCACATACGTACATATTTGTGCTCATGGGGTTTATGGAGTTAGCCTGTTCTTGCTCATTTAATTTTTTTTTTTTTTTTTGAGACAGAGTCTCACTCTGCTGCCTGGGCTTAAGTGCCGTGGTGTCAGCCTAGCTCACAGCAACCTCAAACTCCTGGGCTCAAGCGATCCTCCTGTCTCAGCCTCCTGAGTAGCTGGGACTACAGGCATGCGCCACCATGCCTGGCTAATATTTTCTATATATTTTTAGTTGGCCAATTAATTCTTTCTATTTTAATAGAGACGGGCTCTTGCTCTTGCTCAGGCTGGTTTCAAACTCCTGACCTTGAGCCATCCACCCGCCTCTGCCTCCCAGAGTGCTAGGATTACAGGCATGAGTCACTGCGCCTGGACTAAGGTGATTACGTGTTTTGTTCCGTAGCGGATGGCAAGTCAGCCCCTCAGGTGGGGGTTCATGTCCTTTGCACCCGGGACCTTTCACACTCCCTGCTCAGAAGGGACCTAAGGTCCTTGCTGGTGAAGATACTTCCGGAATCCACCCATGTGACATGCATTTTGGAGCCAGCCTCGCCTGCCAGGGCCTTTACCAGAGCAAGAAGAGGAATGTGAGACAAGATCGCTGCCCCTAAGGGATTGGGAAGAGATGAGACACAGCAGGAGCCACTGCGCATCATGTCAGGAGGCAGCTTGGCAGCAGAGTGGTGAGAGTGGGCGGAGGGCATCCCAGACCCGCTGGGTGAGCTGGGGTCATGGTGAAGGCTGCCGTCTGCTCAGGGCCCCGACCCACAGTAGGGTTGGGCGGACAGACAGGTGGAGAGTGAGCAAGCACAGGGCCCCCAGGGAGCAAGGAACAGGCGGGAAGGGCAAAACTAACAGGGTGCGCCGGGAGAGGAGCACGGAGCATGGGGGGCAGTAGGAGATGAGGCTGGGGCACTGTGGGACCAGGCGGCCAAGGACCCACAAGGACTCTGGGGATACTGGACCCGTCAGTCAACCCTAAGCCCCGGGGAACCCAAAGAATACATGGGAAGAGAGACTTTTTTCCCATGGAATAGTTTCAGGGTAGACATATAGGCAGGCTGGAAACAGCTACTTTGAAAGAGAGTAACAAATACTTTGCTTCGGTGCAAAAGTTTAAATTAAAAAAAAGGTGTTGGGGGGGACACTTTGGTTATTACACACAGTTACCACTAGATGGCAGCATGCGCCCACCTGGAGGATGGAGCACCTTCCCGCCAACCTGGCCTGGGTGTCTGCTCCGAGGGGCTCCTTTTTTTTTTTTTGAGACAGACTCTCGCTTTGCTGCCCAGGCTAGAGTGAGTGCCGTGGCATCAGCATAGCTCACAGCAACCTCAAACTCCTGGGCTTAAGTGATCCTTCTGCCTCAGCCTCCCAAGTAGCTGGGACTACAGGCATGAGCCACCATGACCGGCTAATTTTTTCTGTATATATTAGTTGGCCAATTAATTTCTTTGTATTTATAGTAGAGATGGGGTCTCACTCTTGCTCAGGCTGGTTTTGAACTCCTGACCTTGAGGAATCCGCCCGCCTCGGCCTCCCAGAGTGCTAGGATTACAGGCGTGAGCCACCACGCCCGGCTGGGCTTCTTCTTTAAATGTCCACAGAGTTTGGTTCGGACTTTTGAACTGTTGAAAGAGTTTCTTGTAATGATCAAGGAACACCGGTCGAAGCCTTATTGGCAGTCCTACGACTCCAAGTCCTACCTGCTGTGAGACTTTGCTCTTGCCCTCCGCCAGAGGCACAGGAAGCAGAAACTAGACGGACCCTGGGTGCCACCTCCAGGGCACAGAGACATCATGGGGTGGGGGGTCTGGGAGCCCCACAGCAGCCGAAATCACTGGACACCTGCAGTGGGAGACTTGCCAGGTAATCCCGTGGGGAACACATGCTCACCGAGGTGGCCTAGGCGTGGTGGACCTAGACAGTGTTAGAGCTACCTGTCCTATCTGGGGGTGCTGAATCCAGATATGGGACTCTTTCCCCTTTATTTCATTGTTTAAAAATAACATTTCCAAAGCAGGGTCAAATGAATTGGGGAATGCTGGGCTGGATGGAGTTTTTTGCTGCAGAACTTCTAACAACATCTAAAATGCTATTGTGCTCTGCCGTTTTCCAAAGGACTGGGGTGGGAGTAACGACAGACAATGTTACCCAGAATTATCTGACTGCAGAACCCTTTTTCATACCTACTCATATCTTGAGGAAGTGGTGCTCCTTAGAGCCTTTAGAAAACATTTTTAGGTGAACATGACACCAAACACCTTTTAATTTGAACTGCTTGACCTCTAAAGGAAAGATTATCTGATATCAAACACGCAAATGAAATTATAGATTTCTGTTCATTCTATCTCGGTCAGGCTTGGTGGCTCACGCCTGTAATTCCAGCACTTTGGGAGACCAAGCTGGGAGGAGTTTGATCCTAGGAGTTTGAGACCAGCCCGAGCAACATAGCCAGAGCCCATCTCTAAAATTAAAAAAAAAAAAAAATTAGCCAGACATGGTGGCATGCCCCTGTAGTCCCAGCTACTCGGGAGGCTGAGGCAGGAGGACGGCTTGAGCCCAGGAGTTGAAGGCTGCAGTGAGCTATGATGACGCCACTGTACTCTAGCCTAGACAACAGAGCAAGATCCTATTTCACAAATTTAAAAAATGTTGTTCATTTTTTAAATTTAATTTAATTCAATTTTTGTCCACTGGGGCTTTCTCTAGGTGCCCCTGCCTTCTATTAGCTTCTAGTCATTATGTTCAAAGGTCGGTCCTTTTGTTCTTGAAGACAACTATAAAATAACAAGATTAAAAAAAAAAAAAAGTGAGTTTGTCCCCTTCCAGGGTGTTATCCTGCGGCTTACCTGTTTGAACCAGGCACCGCCCTTCAACACTCCAGCCCCAAGGCACTGTTTTCTGAGCCGGCACCACATTTTTCAAGGAATGCTCAGATCGGCAAACCTACGTCCCTCTCGCACGGTGCCAGGCACCAGTACACATGGGCACTAGTGTGTCTTGGGGGTGAGCGAGGGAACAAAATCACAGGAGCAGGGGAGGTGGGCGCAGACACACCCAGCAGAGCAGCGGGGAGGGACACGCCCCAGGTCCATGTACCGCCCCTCCGGGGGCCTCCCAGCACCGCAGTGGCTCCTTACTTGTTGTAGAGGACGATGTCTGGCGTCCAGATCATCTCCGAAGGGACCCGGAGGGACGTGATGTTGCCGAAGTCAGCCGGGTTCCAGCGCAGCTTGTAGTCGTTCCACTCCTGCGTGTGGGGGGGGGGGTCAGTCACCAGTGCCGCCGGGCGGGGCCTGGGCCAGCCGGGCCCCCCCAACCTGGGCCGAGCCGCTGGTTCAGAGCAGCTAGAGCTCCCTTCCCGGCCCGGGGGACAGAAGGGGCTGCCACGCCAGGAAAGGGCTCAGACCTAGTGGCCGAGCTTCCCGCTTTGCCCCGACTTCAGTAGCCAAGGTCCCGGCACACCGAGTGGACCGGACACTCGAGCCTGCGTCTGCGCCTCGTCCTGCCTCTCCCTGGCTGGATGACCCGGTGGCCACTTCACTCACCTGTAGTGAAGTCACCATCTTCAGTGCGTCTCAGCTTACGGTTTTTCACACCTCCAGCTAGGGAGAACCTCCCTGCCTTCTCAGACCTGGCGGCGGGCTGGCTTTGGGACCGTCCGGAGGGACAACAGTGTGGTCAGCTGTGAATTCAGGTCTTGCTGTTCCCTGGCCCCTCCTTAGTGACGGGGGCGCCTGGATTCCCACCCCTCTCCCTCCAGGGCCAGGGGAGGCCTCACCTGCTTCAGCCAGACGTTGGTGGTCATCATCTGGTTCTTCTCGTCCTGGCGGGAGCAGAGAGAGTAAGAACAGTTAGGGGGATGGACCTGGCCCGGGACACAGGGAGGAGTGGCAGGGGCTGTTCCAGGCCCCACTCACGGGAAGACCCTCCAACAGGGCATCCCAAGCCAGCCCACGCGCCACCCCTCCCGACACTGCCACCCTCACCCAAAGTCTCCAGGGTCACACAGGCAGAGTTGCCAATCAGTGCCCTGCTGGGAGGGGCTCCGGGGCTGGGGGTGGGGGCGATGGAGCTGGCCCCACCTCTGAGGGCAATGGGGGGCAGGGCTAAGCCCCAGGAAGGAGCCTGGGGAAATAGTGGCGGGGGAGCAGTGTGTGTCTCGGGCTGACTCAGGGACGAGGGCTGGGGGGACAGGCGCACCACGTCGATGAGCTGGGCGATGGACAACCCGAAGCGCACGATCACCACGTCCAAGGTGTTGGGCACCGGGCGCGCCCAGCGGTTGTAGCCGCCAAAGAGGTGCTTGAAGAGGTGGTCCTCGGCGTGGGTGTGGGAGCCTCGCTGCGCCGGCACCAGGGGACCCGGAGAGGACAGGGTGCCTCCGGTTGCCGGGGGATGTGAGCGCTGGGTTTCCTCTCCACCTGCTGTGAAATCAGAGCCACTCAGCCTCACTGGGGCCTCAGTTTGCTCATCTGTAAAATGGGGATGCGAATCCAGAACCTATTGAGGAACGCTGTTGAGGATTAACTAGAATGACGTCTATCAGGGCTTAACACAGTTCAGAGCGCACCGCACAGAGATCAAGAAAGGCAAGTGGGAACAGGTGCTGCAGAGGGGCGAGACACAGGGAAGTGGGGACACTCAGACCTAGAGACAAGGTTCAGCCCCGAGGATGGCCGTGATATGGGGGAGACGCCTGGTGTGAGTGTGGGGAGCCTCAGGGAGAAGGGTCCCTTGGGCATCGCAGTGAGCCCGGCAGGGGCGAGCAGCACCTGTTTCCCCCACTGTCAGACGGGCCATTGCCACTAACAGGGAAACCCTCTGCCACTTCCAGCATCTCCTCGATTTTTCTTAAACCACTCGCATTCGCCACCTCTGCTCAGGCTGGCAAAGTGCTGGGAAATTGGTATCTCTCTGGCTGGCTTTCACTGTGATCTGCAAAGAGCTTCGCCACTTCAGGGCTCTGCTGCCTGAGCAAGTTGGGAACTAGGAACTATGGCTCCAAAATCCAGAAAAATGTGTCAGCACCATCTGGGACGGAAAGCACAGCAGTGACAATAGCCGCCTTGCATGTGCCCTGCTGTGTCCGCCATGCTAGGGAGACTTTCGCTCGTCCTCACAATAGCCCTGGGAGGTCCACAGCACTATTTGTGTTTTGCAGCTGAGGAACATTGACACTCGGGGACGTTCAAGGTGACACAGCTGCTAATGTCAGAGCTGTGACTGCTCCCACCCCACCCCCCACCCACCTTCTCCCAGTGGAACAAGCCACCCGGCTGATGGCCGCTAATGTCCCCTGCAGCTTTGACGGTTGGTTGCAATGAGTCCAAACAGCTTGTGAGCCTACAGGTGTGACATGAGGTCTCACTGGTGATGCCCACTCACCTGTCGGAGTCAGCAGGAGCCAGCACAGGCCGAGCCTCCTGAGGGACAGGAGCGCGGGACGGGAGGGGCCCATGGCTTCAGAGGACAGGTCCGGCTGCCCCTGGACATCAGAAGGCGGCAGCTCGGGGCTGTGCTGAGAGGAGCCCAGGGGAGGAGGATGCTCCGAGAGTCGGCGGAAGGAGACCACGGCTAGCCACTGAAGTTAGGGAGCGACACCGTGTCAGACATTTGCACCCATAATCCAGCTGTTCCCTCTTGCCTTTGTTCATTATCTTTCTGCCACCTCATCCTTTATCGCGGCCAACAATGTGCCAGGCGCTAGGCACAGAGACCTGAGTGAACGAGGTCCTGAGCGGACACAGTATAGAAGAATTAGAAGGAAGGAAAATTCTAGCGTCTCATCCACCCATTACCTGTGATGGGAGGCATGACCTTATTTATTTAGCCTCATTGGTTTCAAAGCCATCCACGGAGACCCCCAGTCCCCTGAGCACCCTTTCCAGGCTTTTCACAATTCCACACGTCAGGAAGTTCTTCCCTGAGTCTGACCCTAAGTAAGCATCTGTTGAGTTGAGTTGAGCTGAGAGATCCTGGTGTTGCCACCAGAGGCTAAACTTTGTTGACGCCCAGGGAACGTGCGGAACAGGTGAAGTTCTTCCTCTGCTCCCTGCACTCATTCAAACGCCTGCCCTCCACACACAGCCCCCTGCGTGGTTCCTTCTCTCTCTCATCCTCTCTACCTACCCTGCAGGACTTAGCATCCCCAGGTGTCCCATCCCCCCCTCCTTGTTCACCTGTAAGTCACCACCACCTGCAAGTTTCGTTTGTTTGTTAAAATAAAGAAGAGTTATAGCATTCCGTGGCTGACGTCTACCCTGGCACAGGCAGGAAGATGCCACTGCTTCCCTTAGATGCTGGGAAACAAACGGGGCTGGGAAGTGCAGAGGGAAGAGGGTTCCATGCCCCCTTTGAATGTTAACTCCTAAGAACAACATGCATGTGCGTCGTTTTCAGGTTTACAGGGCACCTCGGCCTCATTTGGACCTCACGTCACCCCCGGGAGGGTGCAGGGCAGAGATAGTATTATCGCTTTTATATAAATAAAAAAAACTGATGCTCAGAGAAGTTGACCAATTTGCCCAAGTCCGCATAGTTAAAAAGTGAAGAAGCTGGCCGGGCACTAAGGCTCATGTCTGTAGTCCTAGCACTCTGGGAGGCTGAGGCAGGACTGCTCAAGGCCAGGTGTTCAAAACCAGCCTGGGCGAGACCCCATCTCTACTAAAAATAGAAAGAAATTAATTGACCAACTAAAAATATATGTACAAAAAATTAGCCAGGCATGGTGGCGCGTGCCTGTACTCCCAGCTACTCAGGAGGCTGAGGCAGGAGGATCGCCTGAGCCCAGGAGTTTGAGGTTGCTGTGACATAGGCTGACACCACGGCACTCTAGCCCAGGCAAAAGAGTGAGACTCTGACTCAAAAAAAAGAAAAAGAAAAAAAGTGATGATGCTGGGATTCAAGCTAAGGTCTTCAGCTTCTAAACTATAATGTGATAAATTACAATGTGGTACTAACCAGGAGGGCAGTTTTATATAAGCAACTCCTCCAGTACCTGCCTGTGTTCTGTAGACCCGAACACCGTGACTGTCCCTGTGAAGCCACCATCAGGACTGAGGTCTGTGGGGGATGGGTGATGAAGGGACAGACCCACACCCCCACCCCAAAGCTGGGCCCACCTGGCTCTAAGGTTCTAGGAGCTTCCTCTAGGTGCAGATGTACTTACTAATCCTTCCAAACAATATCATGGCCACAAATTCCAAGGCTGTGATCTGTTTCAACCAACTGCACGTAATAAAAAGAAAGATTTTTTCCCACTAGTGCAAACAGGAATGCAGGCATGTTGAAATTACATAATTTAGAGATCCAGGGAGAGCTGTCCCGTGTGCAAATGAGATGCAGTGACTCTAGAGGACTTATTCCAACAAGACGCCTCAAATTTGCATCCCTTCCAGTTAGCCTGCTACAATAATTTCATTAATATGTCACAGGAAACCAAAGGAGGAATAGTTCTGGGTAGTTGACAGTAATTAGAGCAACCTTCCACCTCTAGTTAGGAAGGTGTTGAAAGAGAAAAAAAGCTACAGACTGTGACCCCCTGAGTGGCTGGATTGGCAGGTCTGGGGGAGGGGGTGGCAGTGGGTGACATCTCTATCTGTAAAGTGGGGCTAAGTGAGTATGGTGCACAGAGAAGCTTGTGCAAAAGACATTGCATATATAAAGCACTCGAATATCAGCGCTCATTGGGGGATTTGTATTGTTGCTGTAGCCCTTGCCTAGACCACCCTCTCCCTGCCCCCGACTCCAACTCACTCCACACTCATTGCAGCCTCTCCTACCCCCCTGAATCCTGGTTCCTTTGAAGTCAAGGTAATCTGGGCTCACTTCCCTGTTTGTCTTCCTACTGCAGCTGGTTTTTCAACTTCTCATGCACCAGGCCACGTTCTTCTCTCTTAGAACCCACCCAGTTCTTCTCTGCCATCCAGAAACCATCTAGCTCCCGCCCCGCCACCAGGCATGGGAGTCCCAGCTCTGTCACAATTGCCAAGACTGTACCCCCAAAGATTACAGGAAATGATACTGTGTCTTCCTCCAAATGATTTCACTAGAGGTGCTTAGGGGGTAGAGAGCATATTTCTAGTTTCTGTATCTGCTCCGCTCAATAACTTGATCAGTGGCAGAAGCTTATCAGCTCAAGGTTGTGTAGAATCTTAAAGGTCATCTGAGCCACTACAGCAGCCCTCGCAGGAAAGTCCAACCTCGCAACAGCCCAGCAACAAAGCGCTTGCTCCCTCCCAAGTCAGTAAACGCCTTCGGTGCCCGTTAGCCTTTCATAAAGCACACAGAATATTTGCTGAATGAATAAAGAGCAAAAGAAGGAATCGTAGCAATAAAGACAGAGGAGCAGATACAGTAAAGTCACGAGTCCTGAGACCGAGCTATCCACACCAGCCCAGAGCCCAGGACTAAAATTTTAGGAGGCTAACATTTTTCTAGGAGCAGGCGACTTCTAGCATTGGGGACATAACCCCCTTTTGAGTACCCGGAGGCTGCTAGCAGTATCTCTTTGGCCCCAAACCCACAATCTCCCCACATGCATGGTGTCCTGGGCAGAAGCCGTGGGGCAGCTTCCTTACCTGTGGTCACTGAAGAAGACAGGCCATTCACGGGGTGCAGAGAGCCGTGCTGGCTTGGTGACTCTGGGCAGCTGACCAAAGTCCCCCCAGAAACAGAGTGCCAGGCACAGAATGGTCACTGCATTTCACAGTCAGAGGCTGAAGCTTGGGGGTTTGGAGACACCCTGTTGAGAGGAGGGAGACTGTGGGAGGGTCTGTGGGCTTCCCGGGGACGGGGAGGGCTGGACAAGCTCTGCAGGGAGGTCAGTTCTCCCGGGGCTGCCCGGCTCTGACAGCCCGAGGAGGCTTCAGGCAGGTGCCACATGTTCCTGGCTTCATGAGGAGGGCAGCCTGGGGAGCAGGCACAGGGGGGTCGGCAGGTAAAGCCCAGGCCTGACCCCAGGAGGGGCCAAGGGCTTAGCAAAGAAGCGCAGGGGCTCACGCTCTCCTCTCCCTCCCTCCCTCTCCCTCTCCGTGTCTCTCTCTCTCTCTGTCTCTCTCTCTCTCTCTCACACACACACACTCTCTGGAGGGGGAACGAGGAGGAGGAGGAGCCTGTGACCGTTCAGTGTCCAGTGGGGACAGGCGCAGACCTGCTTTCCCGCTGTCCACTTGCTGTGATGCTGCCCTCCCTCCCTGCTCCGAAGCACCCTGTGCCCCGGCATCCTTGCCTGGTGCCCCTGAGCCACAGGGGAGTCGCTCCTGGGACCTGGGCTGTCCCTGGCCGACAGCCTGCAGTTCTCTCCTCCCTCTTCTCCCCCTTCTCCTGACCCAGCCACCTACAGGACCACCGGGTCACTTGCCTGCCGCCTCCTCAGCCTCCTTGCATGTGACCTTGCCTTCCATGTCCCACAGAAGCCCCCTTTTCTCTCGTAGCAAACCAGGACCCCTGTTCCTCCTCCTGTACATGGCGCATCTTGGCCCCTGGGATCTTGAGGGCCCCCCATCTATTATGAGCCCCGGCTCCCTCGGGCCTCCGCTCCCCTCCCCGCTGCCTCCTTCCCCTCAGCCCCTAAAAAGCTCCTTGCCCACCCTCGAATCTCTCTGGGTTCCGCCTCCCCCTCAAGCTGCTGGCTCTCTCATCTCCTTTAGTTTGTCCAAAGCAAAGGCGGGGACAAGGACCGCCGAGGTTTGATTTCAGACTCTGCTCTTCAACAGCCGAGAGATCCTGATCGGGTCTCTTACACGTCCTGTGCCTCGGTTTCCTCGCGTGTCAAAGGAGGACGTGAACGATGGCTCCTATTTCGCAGGCCTGTTAGGAGGAGTAAATGAGTTGTAACAGCATAAACAAAGCGCCTGGAACAACAGGACAGCGCATGGCACGTACAGACACACACACCTGCACGTGCATCGCACGTACACCTGTGTCTGGTTGCTGCTATCAGCTTTTGAGAAAATTAAAAGTCATAAAATAGAAAAAAATCATAAACACCCACATTTTCACTATCCGTAATTAACAAATGTTAATACCTTACCATCAGGATTCTTGGTTACAAGCAATAAAAGCCTCCTGATGACTTGAAGCACAGGACGATTGTGTCAACGGACAGTGGCTGGTTCTCAGGAGCACCTAGAAGCTGGAGGAGCTGCCTGGACAGCAGGTGACAACAGGGAGCCAGCAGCCTCCACTGCAGCCCATCAGCCCAGAGTGGCCACAGCGGTGGCTGCTGCAGAGCTGGGCGCAAACCTGGCCCCGTCACTGGTGCTGCCGTCACCGCTGTCCCTGAAAGCCAGCCGGCCCTGCTGTTGTCACGACTACTGCCACAGTTAATTCTCCTCTAGCTTTGCCTCTGTGTCACTAGCTCCCGACACAAAGGTCGGGACGGATGCATCGGATTAAACCAGATAGATGCAAGAAGGCTGAGGACGCAGGGATCCGGTGCTCTGAGTCCTATATGGAGGGTGGGGACATTCCCAAATATTTGAAAAGAGTTTAAGTGCTGGGAAATCTAGCTCTTTGGCTCCTGAAATCAAAGCATACCCAACTTTCCATAGTCACACTTTGAAAAAAATGTTTATGCTTAATTGTCCTAAAATTTGTACTGGGGATTTTTGTTTTGTTTTAAGACAGAGTAGGGTCTCTCACTCGGTCACCCGGGCTAGAGTGCAGTGGTGTCATCATAGCTCCCTGCAACCAAAACTCCTGAGCTAAAGGGATCCTTCTGCCTCAGCCTCCCTAATAGCTAGGACTACAGGCCCACACCACCACACCTGGCTATTTTTTCTGGGTTTTTTTTTTGTATTGATGGGGTCTTGCTCTTGCTCAGGCTGGTCTCGAACTCCTGAGCTCAAGCGATCCTCCTGCCTCAGCCTCCCAAAGTGCTAAGATTACAGGTGTGAGCCACCTCGCCCGATTGAGAATTTGTTTTAATCAGGTATGGTAAGACATGCAGACACAGAAGTGACTGTCACAAAGAAGACAGAAACAGGAGGCATGTCATGGCATGCAGGGCCACACAGGGCTGCACCAGGGCTGGTCGGGAGGCAGAGGGGGTAGGGAAAATGTGCAGCCCAGAGCCTTACCCAGGGCTTGTGTGAGAAAGGCAGGGCGGGGTAGATGGTAAAAGATGGGAGAGTTTGAATAATGTTGGTGGGCTCTGGGTTAGAGTGGTCGTCTGCGCTGTCCAGTACCTGTCTGTGGGGTGACTTAGGGCAGACGAACATCAGCTTGGTGTGAGAGCGTTAGATAAGGAAAGTGGATGGGGCAGAGGGTTTGTGATATGAGTTTTGTAAGCCCACAAAAGCCAGTTGCAGGGGAGATGTAAACAACATTGGCTTTCGTTTGGCCCTGTGAGTAGTGGACATCAAACAGACAAACGCAGAATCTAACCAACACGGTGCAGCCATTCCTCACCCAAACAAAGGGGCTCACCCTAACCCCACAGCGACACAGCCCCAAGTCTCACCGGTTACTCTGTCGGGCTCCGAGTCCTTCCTGCTCTAGTCCTGACACATTGTCATCGTGCATTTCCATTTTCTATGGAGTAAATCATGAAGCTCATCAAAAACACACTGCCTATACAGTAACAGGGTGGTCAAAAAACAAAATAAATTATCAAAGTAAAGGCCGGGCGCGGAGGCTCACGCCTGTAATCCTAGCACTCTGGGAGGCCAAGGCAGGAGGATTGCTCGAGGCCAGGAGTTCGAAACCAGCCTGAGCAAGAGCGAGACCCCGTCTTACTATAAATAGAAAGAAATTAATTGGCCAACTAATATATATAGAAAAAATTAGCCGGGCATGGTGGCGCATGCCTGTAGTCCCAGCTACTCGGGAGGCTGAGACAGGAGGATCGCTTGAGCCCAGGAGTTTGAGGTTGCTGTGAGCTAGGCTGATGCCACGGCACTCTAGTCCGGGCAACAAAGTGAGACTTTGTCTCAAAAAAAAAAAAACAAAAAACAAAACAAAGTAAGGAAGAGAATACGGATAGGTACAATCGTTGTTGTAGTAGTAGCTCATGGAGCTAGAACTGGTGTTTGTAGCTTTCTTCTCCACCGCCCTCCAGAAAAAGCATCTCCTGTCTTCTATAAAAGCCAAAATGCTCCCCCCTCCACATGGCAGGGGTTCAATGTAATCACCTTGACACCAGGTGAATAATTTGGACCTCTGGGCTCTGGAGGTCGGGCTTTGTCACAGCTGCAGGGAGGATTCCATGGTACCCTGCTCAGCTGTTCCAATTTGTAGACTAAACCAAAGTCTTTAGAAAGCCCACCCTCCTCGGTCAGCTAGGCTCTCTTTCAACTCTCTGTCTCTGGTCTAGTACCTTAAGAATCCACTTCTACCATGTTTCCCCGAAAATAAGCCCTACCCATGAAATAAGCCCTAGCAGGGTTTCTACGCATTTGCGCAATAGAAGCCCCACCCCGAAAATAAGCCCTAGTGACAGGCGTGGCTACGCAGCGCGTCTGCACAGCCCATGCATTTCGTTGCAGAGCGGGAAAGAAGACGAGCAGCCCTTCTCATCTGCCCCAAGAGAGCTCCACTGCTCCACGTGAGAGATTGCTCCAATGGTTCTAAAGGAAACAGTCGCAGGAAATTCAGGATGGAATTCGGGGTTTGGAGAGTTACGATGATGTTCCAGAAGACGACGACTTAACTCTATTTGAATAAATGTAGATGGTTGTACCGTACTTAAAAAAAACCAACACATCCCCTGTCTTCTTGAGGAAAAATAAATATAAGACCCTGTCTTATTTTCAGGGAAACACAGTACATACGTTCCCCAGATAGTGAACACAAATGAGCAGAATTGTGCGGAGATTGGGGGAGTTTTGTGTTTCTTCCCAGGTGTCTTCATGGAACCTACAAGCTGCGGCAGGTGGGAATCCGACTCCAGCTCAAGCTCCTCAAGCCCAGAGGCAGAAAGGGGTGGAAGGATGGGGGAGGGTGTGGACAGCCAGCTAATCTAGTGCCTGTCCTTTAGGCGAGGATGTGTCAACCCAAATGAATGACAGAGGCAAAAATCCTAATCTATGCAGGTTTATTAAGCCAAGATTTTGAGGACACGCCCAGGGAAAAACATAAACCACAGGTGGGGTGTGGCTGTTTTTCCAAAAGGGGAGGTTGGAACCTTCACCATTTTAAAGCCATACAGAGAGAAGGAAAAAGGCAGGCAGTGGGTGGGGAGGCTATGGGAAAGCAGTTACATTCTTGAGAGGCCCCCCAAATTTACATTTTATGTAAAATAAGGGAGTGAAGGAAGCATCAATGATGTAGATGTCCCTGGGCAGGTAGGAGAATGTCTGATGCTGTCTTGTCTCCAGCTCTGTTACCTGTAAGATAACGTGTCATTGGTCAGCAGTGTGGGATGGAACAGGCTTTGGTTTTAGGTGCTGGACCTAGGTGCAACTTGCATGTCCTTGCTCATGGGAGGCCAGCAAGAACTTTCCTTAACGAGTGACCTGTGGGGCCAGCTCTTCACAGGCACATGAGCTTTCACCTTCTCTTTGGCATGAGGAGCTAGGAGGTGGCCCTGAGACTTTGATTTTCTTTTTACAGATGTGCCAAGATTTTCAGCTTAGGTAGGAACAAGCTCATTTGGAAAGAGAAGCATCTTGCACTGACAAGGGAGGCTCCGTAGCATTTGTCATGGGAACCTACATGATTATTAAAGTTGTATTTCGCCCCAGTCCATCCTGATGCAATGACTGGGCAAATCCCGGGATCAAAATTTGAACTTGGGCTGGGCGCTGTGGCTCACACCTGTAATCCTAGCACTCTGGGAGGCCGAGGTGGCCAGGTTGCTCAAGGTCAGGAGTTCAAAACCAGCCTGAGCAAGATCGAGACCCTATCTCTACTATAAATAGAAAGAAATTAATTGGCCAACTAAATATATATATATATATATAAATTAGCTAGGCATGGTGGTGCCAGCTACTCAGGAGGCTGAGGCAGGAGGATCTCTTGAGCCCAGGAGTTTGAGGTTGCTGTGAGCTAGGCTGAAGCCGCAGCACTCTAGCCCGGGCAACAAAAGTGAGACTCTGTATCAAAAAAGAAAAAAAATTTGAACTTGAATTTTAGTCATCTGGGCAGTTATCAATTTGTTCCATGTTCAGTATGTCTCTTTAAGCATCTCTCCTTCAAAGTGCCCGCGATGTTTTCGCAGCAGAGAGCACAGGAAAGACACTACTGGAGGAGGAGGAGGAGGAGGAGGAAGTTTCTTGCCATTTCTGGCACAGGCGGCGCAGGGGGACTTGCAGCGGCCACCTCTCTGCAGCCCTCCTGGCGTGGGAACAGAGCCCTTGCAGCTGCCCACGGTTGCCTGCGGCCAGGCGTCACGCGTGGGGCAGACTGCGAGGACACTCCTTTAGAGAAGAGAAGACTGGCAGAGATCGCCAAGAGAGGGATTGCAGACAAGGAGGAGAAGCGGCCCAAGGACTGGCCTCTTGTTTAGAGATCAGGGAAGAGATTGCAGAGCCAGCAAAGAAACCAAGCAGGAGCTGAGGCAAACCGCGCGGGAGCAACCCAGCAGCCTGCGTCTTTGCTTTGGTTTTGGTTTTTCTTTTTAAAATTTTGCTAGATTTAGGGTGTACACATTGAATTCGGTTGAATGTACACATCGTACAGAGGTAGGTTCTGCTCTTTTGGTGTACCCGTCAACCCAGTAGCGTCCATTGCGTCCCATAGGTGAGTTTCCATCCCTCGCCCCCTCTTTGAGTCTCCAAGTTCCATTATACCACTTTGTGTGCCCTGTGTCGGCATAGTTTAGCTCCCATGTGGCACTTATTTTTCCATTCCTGGATTAGTTCACTTCGGATAATGGCCTCTAGTTCCATCCAAGTTGCTGCAAATGACGTTATTTCATTCTCTCTTATCACTGAGTAGTACTCCATACTACGTGTATATAAATATTAAAATTTCCAGACATAGGGATGGGGCTTTACATTGCAAAAAGATATCCAGTTCCCATAGCACAGCTGGGTAAGCTCTTATCTCCCTGTACCTTGGGTAGAAGAAAACACAGGGCATCATGACTCATGAAAAAGAACAGAGCATAGTAAAATGCAGTTGAGACCTTTAATCTTTGCTTAAGCAATTCAGCCAGAAAGTTCTGTAACTCACAAGGTAGAAAATAGTCCAGGCCGGGCACGGTGGCTCAGGCCTGTAATCCTACCACTCTGGGAGGCCGAGGCAGGGGGATCACTTGAGCTCAGGAGTTCAAGACCAGCCTGAGCAAGAGCCAGACCCTGTCTCTACTAAAAATAGAAAAATTAGCCAGGCATGGTGGCGCATGCCTATAGCCCCAGCTACTCGGGAGGCTGAGGCAGGAGGATCACTTGATCCTGGGAGTTTGAGGTTGCTGTGAGTTAGGCTGACACCATGGCACTCTAACCCAGACAACAGAGCAAGACTCCGTCTCAAAAAATAAAAATAAAATGAAATAAAATAATAAGAAATAAAAATAAAATAAAATACTCCAGACAAAAGCTATTTATTAGTTAACTTCTCCTGAATAAATAAAAGGTCCATGTGATAGCTTAACCAAAGAGGAAAGTGGGATCTCATATATCTAAGTCTTTTATTTTTCTTCTCAAAAGAAAGATTTATAAAATCCAGTTCTGTAGGCGTGTCCTTCCTCTTCACTTTGCTACTTTTATAAACAATATTTTTTTTTTTTTTTGAGATAGAGTCTCACTTTGTTGTCCAGGCTAGAGTGAGTGCCATGGCGTCAGCCTAGCTCACAGCAACCTCAAACTCCTGGGCTCAAGTGATCCTCCTGCCTCAGCCTCCCGAGTAGCTGGGACTACAGGCATGAGCCACCATGACCGGCTAATTTTTTCTGTATATATTAGTTGGCCAATTAATTTCTTTCTATTTATAGTAGAGACAGGGTCTCGCTCTTGCTCAGGCTGGTTTCGAACTCCTGACCTCGAGCAATCCGCCTGCCTCGGCCTCCCAGAGTGCTAGGATTACAGGTGTGAGCCACCGCGCCCGGCCTATAAACAGTATTTATGTATTCACAAACAATACAGTACCAGATACAGGCAACAGAAATCACTGTCGCTATTTTATATAGAAACAGAAGAAAGGGATTTAAGATAGGAGATTAGGAGCCTACAAAATCTTAAAAGGGAATGGAAGAGTGAGCTCCAGGCTGGGCATTTAGGAAGGACTCCCAGAAAACACCACCACTGAACTAAGAGCTGCTACCTCTGCCCCAGGCAGCTGGATGCCATGAAGCATGAGAAGGGTCAGCCTGTCCCCCCAGAACAAACCAGCCCAGAGTGAACTCATTGCTCTTCTGGATCCAATCGATGATCGCAAGATCTAAAGACTGTCGCAGACCTCTGGATTTCAGTAAGCTACCTGACAACCTCTCACAACATTCTCAAGGCTAAATGGTTGTAGAGAATATCTTAAATAAATTCACAGACAACACATTCAAGAGTGAGGTCTTGGCCGAGCACAGTGGCTCACGCCTGTAGTCCTAACACT
This sequence comes from Mirza zaza, assembly GCA_008750895.1. NCBI lineage: Eukaryota > Metazoa > Chordata > Mammalia > Primates > Cheirogaleidae > Mirza > Mirza zaza. Next base: position 8,958 of record VSMD01038469.1, on the reverse strand, counting down.
TTGGGAGGCCAAGGCTGGAGGATCTCTTGAGCTCAGGAGGTTCGAGGCTGCAATGAGCTACAATGATGCCACTGCACTCTAACCTGGGCAACACAGCTAGACCCTGCCTCAAACAACAACAAAAAAAGAACAATGTCTTCAAGGTCTACAGCTGTGCTCTGGTAAGTTGGAGCACTCGGTAAAAGCACATTTTTAAAACTCCTAGAGCTACACTACGAAGGCATGAGGGCTCCAACATCCGCCGCGCAAGCATACCTCAAGGACTCCCAACCAAGGTTTTAGTTTTTCTAGGAACACAAATGAGCCAACAGTGCAGAAATGGGCTATTAAATACAAACCTCGAACGTTCTTGGGCAGCAGTGATTACAGGTAGAATGCGCAACGGGGGAATGAAAGCCCGCACGCATTTCTTGTAAGACTCATTCCAGGAGAGACTGTAATCCAAGTATCCTGGCTGGCACATCACACCAGGGGCATTATATTGTGTTTTCGAAAAACATTTTGCCTTGGCAAAGAAGGCGTGCCCAGAGGAGCCATCCAGATAGCTGGGGATCTGCAAACAGGTGTCCCAAGGCTAGACTAGAAAAGTTGGGCAGCAAAGCTATTAGTTTACCTGATATGCCAACCAAAGCAAACACAGGGTGTAAATACCGGGTGAAAAAGAGTCTGCCAACACACAACAAAGACAGACACACACACACACACACACACACACACACACACACACACACACACACGTTCTCTTCCACTGGCCAGTTTGTCCAGGAGGCCCGGGCCAGGGTCCACCTCTTCTAGCACGTCCTACGAGAGCATGCGCGGGGAGGTGGGGGTAGGGGACTCCGGACTTTTGCTTGAGACCAGGGCTGGGGGCGGAGGGAGCAGAGGCGGGGCCTGAGCGGGCAGGAAGCAGGGGGCGTTCCCGGGGCGTGTCCGGGACGTGTCCGGGGCAGGGAAGAGGCTGGGCGTAGGCGGTTCCTGGGCGTGGCCGGGGCGTGGCCGGGCTGGAGCGGGGAGGCCGCGGTCCCTGGCCCCCGCCACCACTGGGCTCTCCGAGCACTCGGTGCCGGGCGGGAGGCAGGTCCCAGGCTGCCATGGCGCTGCGCGTGGCCGTGTTCGACCTCGACGGGGTGCTGGCGCTGCCCGGGGTCTACGGCGCCCTGGGCCGCAGCGAGGAGGCCCTGGCGCTGCCCAGGTAAGGGGCCCGGCGCCGCCGCCGCGCCTGGTCCGCGCGCTCTGAGGCGGGATCCCTGCCCCGAAGTGGCCTTCCTGGACTTGGGGCCTGGTTTCAGATCGCTTCAGGGCGGGAGCCCTGCCTACCATAAAATAATTACCTGGCCCTGAAATGCCAGTGTATGCTGTTACAGCCTTTGTCTTTCTCGGTGCTCGGCAATTAAACTTGTCAAGGACTCCAAAATTGCCCCGTGTTGAACTTTTCCAAAAGTGAGAGGAATTACTCTCTGAGCTATCTGCTGTCTGAGTAGTTCTACCTAAGGCAATGGGTCTTAAAGAGGTGCACTGAGATTTAGAAGAAAGTTCTGTCCCAAAGTGTGGGTTGCAGTTTTACTTAGTATAATAGTGAGCTGCAGAAACAGCCCGAAGCCTAATCACTGGGAAATGGGAAAGCATCCACCAATAAATGTGGCGTTCAGGTTGGGATTTCAGTGACACCAGAAAATATCTGTCATCGTACACACAAAAAAACCCCAAACCCACCAGAATGTAAAATCATGTGTGCAATATGGTTTCAACTATGGAAAAAAGCGACATGTAGAAAAGTGTCTGGAAGAAATATACCAAAATATCCCTGGGATTATTAATTCCAGGTGGGATTATGAATGATTTTCTTTATTTTTCTACTTTTTTTGTATTTTCCAACTTCTAAACATATATTTGCAAACATATATTACTCCTACAATCAGAGGGGAGAGAAGCAAATTTATTTAAAAAGTTCAAAAAAGAAAGAGGTGGGCCAGGCGCTGTGGTTCCCATGTGTAATCACAGCATTTTGGGAAACTGAGGCCTGTGGTGGGAAGATGTCTTGAGGCCAGGATTTCCAGATCAGCCTGGGGAACATAGTGAAACCACATCTCTACAATTTTTTTTTTTAAATAGCCAAGCATGGTGGCACATGCTTTTAGTCTTAGCTACTAGGAAGGCTGAGGCAGGAGGATCCACTTGAGCCCAGGATTTTGAGGTTACAGTGAGCTGTCATGGTGCCACTGCACTCCAACCTGAGCAACAGAGTGAGACCCTGTCTCTAAAAAAAGAAAAAAGAAAAGGGAAGTCATTCTGGCAACACCCAAGATAAAGGAGGAAGAGCACATTTTAAAGTACTGGCAAGATTAAGAGCAGAGTGGAAGCTTCACATTCTGAGGGTTCTGCCCCATCTAAGGAATTCTAGAATGCTTATGACACCAAGGCCAACAGGTGTATATATAGTATATTATATAAATATATAAGTATATATAGTATACTATATAAATTAGAAAAAGCTAGCATCTGCAAACATGCCAGACCAAAAGGGGATTCAGCATCCCCACTTTACAGACGTGTAGACTGAGGCTTAGGGAGGGAATTAAAAATTTGTTGCAGATTATACAGGAGTTAACCACAGGTGGCTCTGGAACCAATGTTTCTGCAGCCCAATCTAGGAGTCTTTCCTCTCTGGTTAATTATGACTTTCCACCTTCCTGGCTAGTTCTGGGAAAGATCTCAATCTCTGTCCAGGGTGAGTTATCTGATGTTGTTCTAAATTGCCTCCTCCCTTTATGACATGGTTGGGATTTCTCCCAGTTGCCATAAAACAGGGCACAGCAAAGCTGGCTGACCTCAGGAGGTCATAGCACATGACTTTGACCTTATTAGCCTGTTAGGTTTGTGAACCAACCTTGAAGGTATTAATTCAGAAGGTGAAGATGAGGGGCCTACCTTGCAGTGGGCATTTTCAACATGTTTCCTGTCTGGGAGGAAAACCCAGGTGTTCGCAAGGAGCCAGGGTTCAGGATGAAGGCAGTGCCATAAGAGGGCTGAAATTCTAGGGTGGCCGAAGGAAGGGGTGGAAAGGTCTGAGCAGGAAGATCAGGGAGCCTTTGTGGAGGAGGATTGATAGGAGGCTGCTAGGGAGAACTTTCCAGGTGAGGGGAAGGTCGTGTGCAAAGGCTGGGGGCGTGGAAAGCATGGAGTGTGGGCGAGAGCACGGAATATTCCAGGTGGTGGGGGAGGGAGGTGGGGAGGGGGCTGGCCTGCATCACGGTGCAGCGTGAAAGCTGGTGCATGAGTGAGAACCTGCTTTGATGGCCAGTGGGGAGTCCTTGAGGGTTTTTGAGTCAGGATGGAGAGGGAGTAATAAAAATAATTGGAGCTCTGAGTCAAGGTAGCCAGTGGTTGGAGTGATGGGTCAAAGAAATTGACCATTTGAGTCAAGAGGCTCAGGCTCACAATGAGATGAGAGGTCGGGAGATTGGAGGTAGAACGGAATGGAGGTTAGCCCTGGGGAGGACAAGACCTTCCCGAGCAGGGAGTCTGCGGGTTGTTGGTGTGGAGACGCGCAGACAATCTAGGCTGCAGGGTCCAACCGAGGACCAGAGGAAGCATGTGAGGGCAGCGCTGAGGCTTCGGGCAGGGGCTGGTGAGGGTCCTGAGTGGCTATAAATCCTACCTGAGGACGGGGCGCTGGTGGCCCCGGGCTGCCATGAACTCCAGCAGTAAGAGACTGCAGAGTGACAGGGGTGCAGGTTCTTCCAGCGTCACCCAGAGGAGGGAGGAAAAGGGAGGCACCACCTGTGTTTGTGTCTGTCCGGACAGACCTGTGTCCTTAGAGGGTTAGGGTGCTGGCAGTGGTGGTTCCCTTGGCAACCAAGGCTGAGGGGATCGGGAGGAACCAGGAAGGTGCCCCGGCAGCCAGGTCTGACAGGTAGGCGGTTGTGTGAGCTCCATTCCTTACCTCCTCGCACCGCGTCACTGCAGTGGGTCTGCGGCGCACAGCAAGATGGAACAGTAGGCATGATCAAAGCATCAAATTTCTTTTGAAAATGTGTAATATAGAACCTGAGGTGGCCACCACTTGCAATCCCCAGTACATGTTTTTTGAGGGAAAGAAATAAGTTATCGGCTAGTACAATTATGAGAAAGTTGAAAGAGCATTTGATAAACAGCACTTCTTATTGTGTATCCTGTGTACTATTTCAGTAAATATTTATTGAATGGCTCCTTCCAAGTCCTGCAGTTGCTTTTCACACTCCTGAGCTTTAATGCACTCCCTGAAGATTTCATCTTTTTTAAATTTTTTTTATTTTAAAAATGGGTTTTAGGCTGAGTGCGGTGGCTCATGCCTGTGATCCTAGCACTCGGGGAGGCCAAAGTTACGTTCAGTAGTTTGAGACCAGCCTGAGCAAGAGCGAGACCTCATCTGTAGTAAAAATAGAAAAAAACTGTCTAGGTGGGGTGGCACGAGCCTGTAGTCTCAGCTACCCAGGAGGCTGAGGCAGAAGGATCGCCTGAGCCCAGGAGTTTGAGGTTGCTCTGAGCTAGGCTAATGCCACGGCACTGTAGTCCGGGCAACAGAGTGAGACTCTGTCTCAAAAAAATAAAGTAAATAAATAAAGTTGCAGAACAGAACACTGGTATCCGTCTGAATTGGTTTTCTTTTCTGCGTAATCTGTTTTTCTACTAGGTTGTTTGTTGCACTTTTTTATCCTAGGAATTGAAACGTTTCTCCAACATATGCCTGCATGGTTTGTGTGTTGTGTGTGTGTGTGTTTCTTTTCCTTTTTTTTTTTTTTTCTTCATTAATTTTGCCTGGTACTTGGTTACTTGGTAGGCTCTTTTGTTCTTAAGACTGAAATCTTTCTTCAGTCCAGAGAAATTTTCTCCATGAGTCCTGGGACGACTACTTCTCTGATCTGACCTGGAATTCGTATTGTTTATTTATTGAAAAAATTTACCTTCCCACAGGAGAAAGGAAAAAAAAAAACACAACTTTTTATCTGAGGAAAGTGAGAGTCCCTTTAAATTATCAGGCGGGCAGAGAAGCATTTAAAAGGTGACAGCAGTCACATCTCATTTCCCTCTTGAGCTAAATAATTACCTCTTGCAGCCACTGGCTGTGCAGGCTCCAGACTAACAGTCTCCAAGTGGCCATTAAATGCCACACACTGGACCCCATAACTCACGCCTTACAGTGCACCAGTGGATAGCCAGTCACTCGTCAATGCCATCTCTGCACCAGTGAGAATTCCTGTTAGACAGCTTTGTCTTGGCCCACTCCCTGCTCCCTTCTGCCTTGAGAAATCTGCCTGTGTGAGAAAGGCCGCAGTGAGCCCTCCCCAAGGCAACTTGGAGTGTGTCCCTGGCTGCCATCCCCAACTTTGGCCCAAATAAACCGCCGATATTAATCTTGCCTCAGCTTCTTCTTTTAGGTCCACAAAACAGGTCTCATCTTTGGGCTCATAATTTTAATTGCTCTCCCATTTCACTCTGGCCAGGTTTCTGCCAGGTAGTTTCCTATGAGCTGCTTCTCCTCTGAGTGTATTTGTCATTTAGTTTGCGGTCACGTATCCTCAGCTGGGTGGCTCCTGGCGGGCGAAGAGCCCAACCTGAACTGCGCTGGCATTTCCCAGTCCCTGGCAGCCTGGCTTTCTAGGGCCAGTTTCTCAGGGAATACAAAGTGTCTGTCGCCACGTGCTGCCATGATGAAGCCATTGGAATGCTCAGGCTGTTGTTTCTTGCTGTCTTCCAGAGGCTTTCTGAATGAAGCTTTCCATAAAGGAGGCCCGGATGGTTCCACTGCCCGCCTCATGAGAGGAGAGATCACGTTTACCCAGGTGAGGGGTGACCGCACAGACCTCCTTGGGTAGGCATTCTCTGCCTACACGCTCATCTTCCGCGCTCACTGGAAGCTCACTGAGCGCGGGGCCACATCTTTACCCAAGGACCCCTGACAGCATGTGACTCACAAGGCTGATCTGGAAGGACTGGGGACGTAAAAACAGGCATTTAAGACTGGTTTGCAGGGCCGGGCGCAGTGGCTCATGCCTGTAATCCTAGCACTCTGGGAAGCTGAGGCGGGTGGATCCCTCAAGGTTAGGAGTTAAGAGTGAGACCCCATCTCTACTAAAAATAGAAATTAATTGGCCAACTAAAAATATATAGAAAAAATTAGCCAGGCAAGGTGGCGCATGCCTGTAGACCCAGCTACTCGGGAGGCTGAGGCAGGAGGATCGCTTGAGCCCAGGAGTTTGAGGTTGCTGTGAGCAAGGCTGAGCCTGGGCCACAGAGTGAGACTCTGTCTCAAAAAAAAAAAAAAAGACTGGTTTGCAGTTTTGGGGCCAAGCAGAGGGAAACTTCTAAGCCCTCAAAGTTGTACACCACGAAGTGACCACAGCCAGAGCGACTATTTTAGGGCAGGGCCACCAGGTCTGTTAATTCAGTAACCATCTAATGGGTGGACAGGTTTTGAATCAGAGCTCCCACTTACAGACTGTGTGACCACAGCAAGTTACTTAACTTCTTTGAATCTCAGTTTTGCCATCTGTAAAATGGGGTTGATAATGCGACCCATTTCGTCAGTTGTTGTGAAGCATAGAAAGTGCTTAGCACAGCGCCTGGCACGTAGTAAGTGCTCAAAAAATAGTGATTATTATTGTTAGTATAACCTCAATGGTTTTTAACAAAGTAACCAGGATCTAGCCACCACTTGAATTCTCAACTAGTGCCTCTCTAAGAAGAAAGGCTATTGGGAATCTACTTAGAAGTATATAGATAAAACATTCTAATATATATATGTTTTTAATGTTGTGAATTACAGCCACCTGTCACTCTGTCAGAAAACTTGGGACCCACCATGATAGCAAACACCCACTGTTTCTACGCAGGCGAATGTAGTATTAATGGGAGTATTGCAGTCACTTTAAAACACACACACACACACACACACACACACGGCAAATGGTGAGTGAAAACTGTGATGAGGCTGAGTGTGGTGGCTCATGCCTGTAATCCCAGCACTCTGGGAGGCCAAGGTGGGAGGATTGCATGAGGACAGGAGTTCAAGACCAGCTAGAGCAGAACGAGACCTTGTCTCCAATAGAAAAAATTAGCTGGCATGGTGGCGCATGCCTGTAGTCCCAGCTCTACCTGGGAGGCTGAGGCAGGAGGATCGCTTGAGCCTAGGAATTTGAGGTTGCTGTGAGCTAGGCTGATGCCACGGCACTCTAGTCTGGGCAACAGAGTGAGACTCTGTCTCAAAAAAAAAGAAACCAAAAACACACAAAAGAGATTCCAGAGAGCTAGCTAGCCCCTTCTGCCAGGTGAGGACAGCAAGAAGGACCGTCTCTAAACCAAGAAGTGGTTTCTTACCACACTGAATCTGCAGGTGCCTTGATCTTGGACTTCCCAGAGAGGCAGCCTGGTTTAGCTGATGTGTGAGCCAAGGCTGAATGGGGAGAAATAAATTTCTGTCGTTTATGAGCTACGCAGCCTCTGATATTTTGTTATAGCAGCCCAGACAGACTAAGACAGGGTCTTACAAATAGTACAATCACAGTGTGTAAAATATACCACAGTCTCTCCATGCTGCTGTGAGTGGGCATTGGGGTAGTTTCCTGTTTGGGACTCTTAGGAATAGTGCAGCCATGAACATTTTTGTGCGTGTGTTTTGGGGAACATCTGGTGACATTTCCAGTAGGTATGTGTTCGGGAGAAGAATTGCTTGGTTACAGGGGATGCCTATGTTCAGATTTAGTAAATACTGCCAGAGCTTTTCTGTGCGGTTGTACCAATCGTATCATCGATTCATTTTGACAGTGGGCGCCACTTATGGAAGAAAACCGCAAGAAACACTGTGAGGCCTCTGGAATCCGCCTCCCCGAGGATTTCTCTATAAGTCAAATCATTGGCCAGGGGATTTCAGCAAGGAAGATCAACCGGCCCATGCTCCAGGCGGCTATCGCTCTCAGAAAGAAGGGTAAGGGTCTGATACGGGCCATTCTCTGGCCCAACCACACAGAATCCAACTATGTGTGTTTTGAGATCGTAGATCAGGCGTCCTCAAACTACGGCCTGTGGTACACACGTGGGCCGCCTAGCACATTTATCCAGCCCTCTGGGTGTTTTTGCCGCTGCTGCCTGTCCTGCTTAGCAGCCAACTCATCCCAGGCCCACAGTGTGCACTCTCCAGTGGTCTGAGGGACAGTGAACTGGCCCCCTGTTTAAAAAGTTTGAGGACTCCTGTCATAGAGCTTCTGGGCCTCCATGGAAAACTGTTCTTAAAACATGGCCCCAAAGCAAGCTTTATCAAATGGCAAAATCCAGTACTATTATTTATAGAACAGCTGGGAAAGTGAGAGAATTTTATCTAATGGAGCGATTTGTGCCAGTGACTATCTTGCGAGCACCATTCTCTCCTTCCGTGGCACTAGCAACGACCTGACCTTCTGTCATGGTGATCAAAAAACAAAGCCTTTTAAGCAATTGTGATTTTTCTCAGCCTCTGGGTGTCCGAGTGGCTGAGCTATGGCTGACATCGGGGATGTCGGCTCAGGTGATGTCACTTGACTTAAGACACGAGGTCAACGTTTTCCCATAGGCATTTATGTGGTGTCAGTGCACTGACACTTCATAGGCACCCTGGAAACCGTCCCACTCCCCGTATGAGCAGACCTACCTGGTGTGACTAAGCCACCCCACGTCCATAATCCTCCCTCGAGTTACATGGGAAGAGTTTCCCCATCGAACCACCCAAGTCTTGTTTCCAGCTCCGCCTGGTTCTCCCCCTTGCTGGGTAGGCAGGTAAAGCGGGGGATAATGCTGTCTCTATGTATGTTTCTCCAGTTTTGAGATGACAGCCCAGTCCCCAATAGCCAAGGCAGATGTCTTGAAATGTAAGTGAGCAGAGTTTGCAACAGCATAGGCTGGAAGGGACACGGGACCTTCACCGTGAGCGTCTGGGCAGCTCGTAAC
>VSMD01038467.1:0-68474 GCA_008750895.1 Mirza zaza | reverse complement strand
TGTGCTATATCACCGTTGTTTCTTAGAGCTGAATAGTACTCCATGGTATACATATACCACATTTTATTAATCCATTCTTGGATTGATGGGCACTTGGGCTGTTTCCACAGCCTTGCGATTATGAATTGTGCTGCTATAAACATTCGAATGCAGGTGTCTTTTTTGTAGAGGCTCATTGGATCTTTTGGGTAGATGCCCAGTAATGGGATTGCTGGGTCAAATGGTAGATTCACTTGTATCGCTTTAAGGTATCTCCATATCGCTTTCCACAGAGGTTGAACTAGTTTGCAGTCCCACCAGCAGTGTAGGAGTGTTCCTCTCTCTCCGCATCCACACCAGCATTTGTTATTTGGAGACTTTTTGATAAAGGCCATTCTCACTGGAGTTAAGTGATATCTCATTGTAGTTTTGATTTGCATTTCCCTGATGATTAAATATGGTGAGCATTTTTTCATATGTTTGTTGGCCATTCTTCTGTCTTCTTTAGAAAAATTTCTGTTCAAGTCCTTTGCCCACTTTTGAATAGGGTTATTTCATTTTTTTCTTGCTGATTTTCGTGAGCTCTAAGTATATTCTAGTTATCAGCCCTTTGGGGCTTGTGTTTCTTGCAGGACATTTGTCTGTGAAGAAAAGGTCTCAGTCCCCCACCTGCCTGCCAGCACTGTGCTGCGCAGGCCTGTCCCATGACCCCAGTGGGGCTTTAAGGGAGCCAGTGAGAGAGTCAAGGCCAAGAGGAAAAGCAGAAGGTTTATATAGCCCAGAGCCTAAGGATTTGCCGTAGGACTTTTTGCTCTGCAAAAGCTACTTTTGCTAGTGCAAAAGCTCCTCCCACATCCTACTTTCAATTTCTGCTAAAGTAACAGACACCCTCAGAGAGGCAGGTTAGTCTTGGGAGGAAGACAGGCTGATTTTTAATTTTGGCTACTGTCCTGACTGTGCCTAAGTGGGGCACATTTCTTAACCTCTCTCAGCCTACATTATTTTGTCTATATGATTTTACATATGGTCGTCGAGAAGATGGCATGAGACTATATAAAGAAAGCACCTAAGCTAGGGCACACTGGTGTTTAGCAAGTTGGCTCTCTTCTCTCTTCCCCTTAATGAATACAATGAAACATGCCACGACTCCAGGATTGTAACTGGATCTGCAAGGGTCCTCTCACCTCTCAAAGAAGGGGAAGATAGCATCTCCTTCCTTTAGAGGTGGAATTGAAGTCTAGACTTCCTTAGCAACACATAACAAAGGAGTAGGAAAAAGTATTCCTGCACTCTCTCCCTTCCTCACGTCCTTCCCCAGTCTCTGAGTTGAGACCAAAAGCAGCAGGTTTTTCTTTGGCTGATGGTATTCACAGAATTGCCCACAAAACAAAGCCGTCGTAAGGGAGGAAAATGAGACAGGTAGGCAATATATTTCAGATCGTTAGAGCAAAAGGTTTCTGAGAGGTATCTGGTCTAACTTCCTTATGTTACAGAAAAGCACACAGGCTCAGAGAGGAGAAATAATGTGTCTGGGGCCACCTAGCTAGTTGGTGGCACAGAAGGTATAAGAACCCTAGTTTGACTCTTGCTACTGCATCCCAGATGGGTGACCAGACCAATGCCTGGCTTCATTCTGTAGCCGAACAGAGACCTCAGTGATTCTTTTGAGATTCCAGCAGCCTGTTTCCCTCTGTTGACATATAAGCACATGGCAGAGAACAGAAACCACCAACCCGGGGACAGAAATAGTTCATGTCTTCCCAGCTGGGCAAGGGCAGCTATCTGTCCTCAGCTTGCATGAGCTATCATGTACTCTTCCTCCATTCAGCCTAAAACACACGTTCCAGCCTGTAAGTCTGCATTCGTTCCACCTCTGTGCAGCTGCTGTCTCCACTGTCAAGCCAGACAGCCCCTGAGAGTTCCTTTTGGTCTAACTTCCTCATTTCATGGATTGAGACCCAGCCAGGAGATGGGCTATCTCGGGGTCACATTCAAGTTGCAGAGCCAAACTGGAAACCAGGTTGCCTAGCGACCAGCTGCATCCTCTCTCTAGAATGTGGAGGATAATCACGCAGAGTGGCTCTGCCTCTTCCTAAAAGGTCAGGAACGAGAACAGAAAACCCATCGTATCTGCTGGCAGAAACAGGTGTGATAGAGCCCAGCGAAGAGCTGAGATTTTTTTTCCTGGTATTTTATGAGGCTCAGTTGAAGCCATAGGGAAAAAATGAGGACAATATATGCAAAGCCTAATTATGCCACTGGTGTCCTGCCTGCAGGGAACTCATTTATTTTGTGGCTGAGATGCTAGGCGCTGTCAGCAGCTGCTTGCAGCTGCTCAGTGACAAGACTGATGTCAGCAATAGCCAGGCTGAGGAGATGGGGGGTGGGAGGAGAAACATCCCCCACCTTCCCACCCGCCACAGGCACACAAACACGTGACACACGCTCAGACCACTGCCTTGCATCCTCTTGTGTTGTCATGCATCCTCTCTGACTATAATGTTCCCAGGAGTGAGGGATATGCCAGCCATGGCCTGAATCCTGTGGCCCAGAGGCAGCAGAGGGTGGTGAATAGCATGAGTGGTGACGTCAGGAGACCAGGATGGGGCCTTCCTGTCACTGTCACCTACTGAGTCAGCTTGAACAAATGATGAACCTCTGCATCTCAGCTATCTGTCTGAATAAAACAGGAAAACTACCACTTTGTAAACTTAGGTTCTTTATGAATGTGAGGTAAGCATGATTAGGAGTTTAAAGTGCAGGAATTGGCAGGACCGATTTCTAATATGAATTTGTCATTCTTTTCTGCACCCCGTGTTTCTCAGTTGACATAGAGAATCAATCAGTCCTGAAGTGTTTGGTGTGGACCCATCATAGGCACCGCAGGGCACACAGATGGGACAGGACCCAGGCTCAGGACTCAGGGTGGGGCCTCCCTCCCACCCCCGACTTCCTAGAGGATGGGCACAAAGACAGGTCCCTCAGCACTGTTCACTGGCTCGCCCAGCCCAACACTCTCTCTTGCCTACATAGAGGCTAAAAAGCAAAACATTTGCTTTCTGGGTTTCCGTTGCCCCAGGGAAGGCCTTGTGACACAGTTCTAGCTGATGAATCAGGCACAGGAGAAGTCTGCTGGGGAGCTTTAGGTAAGCACTTGCTTTATACTTTATGCAAGCCAGAAGTGGATTTAGCCTCTCAGAGTTTAAGGGGGGACTATATAATATACTCTTAAATAACAACAAACCTAAAATAACAAATAGCCATTGCCCTGGGAAAGGCACAGGCGAAGTGTTATTGAATAGTAAAGAAGGGAACTATTTCTTCCTGTGCAGTCATTTAGTACTGCTTCCTGGAGGGGGACATTTGAGGTGGGTAGGACTTGAATACTCACAGTTGGAAGAATCAGGCGTGATTCCTAGTCCCTGCCTCAGATGCTCTGAGTTCCCCCACTATTACGAACAACATAATGGGGAGTCGAACAATTCTTGCTGGGTGATGTAATTATAACTCTGGAGATGATCAGATATAATCACATCTTGTACTCACAGAGCACTTTATTCTGAAGCCCTTTAAAGAGAATGTCTAACTCATCCCTCTGAAGTGAGCAGTGGTGGCTAAAGAATAAAGAAAGAACCTCACAGAAATGAAATGACTTCCTGAGATTCTGCAGTTGTTTGGAGTGAGAGCCTGCCAATCCCCTTGGCCATATATAGCAACCTTCTTAGAACACTCCACTTTCATCTTCACCCATATATACCATCTGGATGTAGGTGATGACTTTATGTAGCATGAGTCTATATAATGAATTCTTGCTCATATTGATGATATGAAATTCCTATGAGTAGGAGTTGTGTGCTGAGTTTATCATCCCTAAGAGCAAGTCATGGGTTTGCTCACGTTATCCAAGTGCCTTCTCTGGTGACCGGTAGAATGTTTCTGTGAGATTCTTGGCTGGGCTTGGGGCTGGCACATCAAGTAGAAGCTAACCTGGTTTCACTAGGACCATTTTGTAACTCCTCTGAATAAACCAACCTGGATAACCACATGTTTAAAAATCTTCCATCTATACACTTGCTAGGATGACACAAAACCAGAAAATAAAAAGTGTTGGCAAGGATGTAGAGAAATTGGAACCCTTGTGCACTATTGGTGAGAATGATATAAAATGGTGCAGCCACTATGGAAAACAGTACAGTGGTTCCTCAAAAAATTACAAATGACTTAAAAATAGAATTACCATATGATCTAACAATCCCAATCCCACTTCTGGGTATGTATCCCAAAGAATTGAAAGCAGGGTCTCAAAGAGACATTTGTACAACCATGTTTATTACAGCATTATTCATAATAGCTAAAAGGCAGAAAGCAACCCAAGTGTCCATTGACTGATACATGAATTAAAAAATGTGGCCTATTTTTGCAACAGAATATTTTCAACCTTAAAAAAGAAGAAAACTCTGACACGTTACAACATGGACGAACCTTGAGGACATATGCTAAGTGACATAAGTCAGTCACAAGAAGATGAATACTGTATCATTCCACTTATGTAAGGAATCTAGAGTAGTCACATTCATAGAGACGGAAAGTAGGATGGTGGTTTCCAGGGGCTGGGGTGAGGGGATTTGAGGAGATATTATTTAATGGGTATAAAATTTTGGTTTAAGAAGATAAAAAAGTTCTGGAGATGGATGATGGTGATGGTTGCACAACAATGAATGTATGTAATGCCATTGAACTGAATATCGAAAATGGTTAAAATTGTAAATTTGATGTTGTATTTTACCACAACAAAAAAATCATTCATCTACAATATCACTTTATTTTAACAAAGTCGCTCCTGAACTCTCCACATCAGATGTGATCTCTTTTACATTTTTGGAGATCATCATGGTAAGATGAAAAGAGCCAGACACCAAGTCAGACAGCCCCAGTTTAAATCTCAGTTCTGCTGCTTGTTAGCTGTTTGATCTCGATCTTACCGAACTTCATTTTCCCTGTCTTTGGTCAAGTATTGTAATATCTGTTTTGACTCCTTCACCAGGCAGATGTGAATATCCAGTGAGATAATTTATGTGAATGTGCTTAGCAAACCATAGAACACTAAACAAATGTCAAAGATTTTTCAAGAAGACAAGAAAACAATGAAGTTCGCTCTGGGACCTATTGTAATATTTTCCAACTTTTCTTGCCAAGAAGTTCCTTCTATCCCACCTAAATCCAGTCTAATGCACTTTTAGCCATCTTGGAAATAGCTTTTCTGTTGGGACTTTTCCAGATTCCAGGTTTAGAGATCCTTCCATCTGGCAGGTGTCCAAAGGGGACAGCAGGAACCATAAGCAGAACCATTTGGGACTGCTAAATTTTGGGGCCAAGGACAGACTTCTTCTCCATGTCCAGTTTGGTTTGCAAATTCCTGGCTGTCATAGCAACCTCAAAAGCAAAGGAAGACTGTTTAATATCATCTTTGACAGCAACCTGGCCTTGGAATGTCTCAGGTTGGCTAAGTAAACAGTGTTCACTGGTGACCACTCTCCCCCTGGGTGATTCTCTCCCTGGGCCCAGGGATGGGCGAGGCAGGGACCTGCCAGGCTGAAACCCCTCTGACAGCTCAGCTTCCCACTTGGTGTCACTCGGCTCCCCATCTGCTGCTCCCACCTCCCAGTGGCTCTGCCAGATCTAGAGTGCAGAGGGAGTTTCCAGAAGGGGCCTATTGGGAGATGGAATCAACTCTGCAGTGGAAACAAATGCCTGCACCCGAGTGATGTATGGAGATGACTTGGGGAGGGTGAAGCTGCTGGCATTTCCATGGTAACCTCAAGCATCCCAGTTAAATCACATTGTGCTCTGCTGACCTATTCAAACCCTTGCAACTAGGACTGTTCATCTCTCGGGCTCAGGTTAAAGACCTAAAAATGTGGAAGACCTAAACATGTAATTGGCTTCACAATATAAAAAGAAAGCTGAGGAATTGAAATTAATAAGGATCTCACTTATTAACAAGTACCTCTACAAAGACATTATGTCATTTTCATTAATTGTTACATTTACTATTACAAGGTTTTTTACACATTTGATAGCAATTTACAGGCAAGTGTTCTTCATTGCGAGAATTTCTGATTATGCACAATGATTGCCAAGGAATCACTGTTGGGCTAAATTGCAAAAGTAAAACTTATAAAAAATATTGCAATATTTTTACAGTAAAAAAAAAGTTAGAGTGATGTATTTTAATATGCTCAAGAGGATGTGTGGAGCCTCCAAAGGCCTGTGTGCCTTCCTGCTGAGGCTCACAGCATCGCTGCTGACTGATACTGAAGCAGAATGCGGAAAAGCTCTATGGACTCTGATGGCTTATTGTGGGAACTTGGGGACATTACTATCTATCTGGTCCTCAGCTTCCTTCTTCACTTGTCAAATGAGGTAATAACAGTTGCTTCCAAGAGTTCTTGTGAAATTGAGATTAGTAAAAGCATTTTTGTTAAATGTTGCTTGTTATTATTATTATCACCACTAAGAGTGATAACCATCCTCATTTCACTGGTAATCACACACAAATATTAGTATGTCCTCTGGCCACTGGAACATTCCTGTTCTAGGATGTGCGGGAACCATATCTGTGTGTCTAGTTCTTTTTGTGCACAGGTGGGTCCAGTATCCTGTCTAAAAGTCAATTTCATTAACTCTATTCACTAATGATGTTGCTCCTTCCCAAGAGTGATTTTTGAAATTACTATGGAGATATGAACTAATTCTAGAAACCTTCAGCTGTGTCAAGTATCACCTCTTGAGTTGCTGGACCATGCAAGGGGTCCAGGGGCTCTCAGAGGAGAATCCTGAGCAGCTGAGGGGCAGCTGAGGTCCCAGGGCAGTAGCTAGCCACACTTACTAACCAGACTGGAAACACTTCAGTATTTAGTAATGAGCATGGCTGTGCCAGGTGTGCCACCTGCATATTAGCCATCTTCACCTGAATACTATCTATTATTAATGTCTTCACTTTTCTGTCTGTCAACACAGTTTTTGAGTAGCTTCTTCGTAGAAAGTGTTAGGCTAGACACAGTGGGAGACACAAAAAAGAGTAAAGAGTAAAGATACCCCAAAGACACTGAAGGGCTAGTAAGGGAGCTATACATATCATCCAATAACCCCAGTAAGGACAGTGTAGGAGAAATGTCATTAAAAAAGTACATTCATTTTGAGAGTCAGGAGCATGATGTCACATTTGGCTGGAGTGATCATGGACATCTTCATGGAGAAGGTGACTTTGGAGTTAGGGCCTTGAAGGATGGGTAAAATTTCCAGCCATGAGTAAGAAGGGGGTGGAACTCCAGATGGAAGAAAATGGCAAGGGCAGAGGATAGGCGTGGAGGTGATCTGAGAGCACCGTGAGTGGTAACATTTTGTAAGAGCATGAGAAATATTGGGTGGATGTAAGCCCAGTAGGGTGGGATTGGGCCAAATCACTGAAGGCTGAAATGTGTGAGCTTTAAAGAAGCTGTTAAAAGTTTTTGACCTGCAGATCAACATAGTCTTCTGGAAGACTGGTTGGATTTACCTGTAAACACCTAAGGGAATGGGATGGGATTGGAAGTGGTGGAAGAAGAGGAGTTAGGGTGAGACTAGAGGTTGAGAGTTCACCTTTCAGGCTCTCTGCGTGCCAGGGGAGAGGGGGAGGGCTGAGCCTGGGCAGAGACCACATGCCTGCAAGGAAGAGATGACATGTGCAAACTTTCAAATAGAGAGTAAAGAGATTTGCTGATTGATTAGAGAGAAGCAAGGGGGAGGTCGGGGGATAGAGAGAAGTCCTTTCCAACTTCGACTTCAAGCCAGGATGACAAGAATCATGGCTCTAAAACCGGAAAGAAATATCAAAGCCAGGAGTGGGAGCTGGTTGGGAGAGGAAAGCCTGCAAATTAATTTATGTCGAGTTTGAGGAACCTATAGGAAGCCCTGGTGGGGATGTGTACCAGTGCTCTAGCTTGAATCTGGGTTATTATTTACCCACATCAGAAAAGGGAAGTCAGGCAGGGGCTTCATTCGAGAACCAGAGCTGCCCACTGGGACAAGACTGCTAAAAAAACAGAGAAAACGAACACAGAAGCAGGACAGGAAGGGGCTGCTACAATCAGGGCAAACAGTAAGGCCATAGAGGGGATCGGAGGTGGAGCAGGAGGCTGAACCAAACTTTTAGAGCTGAAATAGTCTTTGAGCTCAGACTGGCTGCCTTGGCAATTTGACACTGAGTGCTGGCCTGCTGTAGCCATCCCCACTTCTGGCAATGCGACAGCCACAAGGGGAGCCTTCAAAATGATGCATTCCTATCCCCCCCACCCCAAGTCTGATTCATTATGTCCGGGGTGGGGCTTGGACATCTGTGTTTTTGAATTTCCCTTCCCCTTCTGGTTCTCAGCCATTCGTCTAGCAGGGAATAGTGGCTGTCATCTGCTCAGAGTTTGTCCTGGCTGCTGACTGGAACCTAAGAACATATGGCTAAGAACATATATTCCTAAGAACATAGCGGTCCGAGTTTCATCCCTTTCTTTTCTTGGGGTAAGGGAAGAGAGCGCTATGTAAGACACTGTCCCCAGACTGCCAAGAGTTGGGCAGAGAGGTGACACCTGGAGCCCCTGCCACCGAGCCTTCCTTCTGCAGAGAGGTGAGAGTGCAGCTCTGGTCACACACAAAGGACAGGGCAGAGGGTGAAAAAGGAAACCACAAAGCACAGTACCCGCACCCTGCTGGGTGCCGAGTCTCTCACGCTGCCTCCTTATTAAAAGAGAACATAAGCTCCAAGAGGGCAGGATTAAAAAAAAATCTCTTATGGAAAATTTCAAACATAAAAAAAATGTAGAAAGAATAGGGTAACAAGGCCGGGCGTGGTGGCTCACGCCTGTAATCCTAGCTCTCTAGGAGGCCGAGGTGGGCGGATCATTTGAGCTCAGGAGTTAGAGACCAGCCTGAGCAAGAGCGAGACCCCATCTCTAATATAAATAGAAAGAAATTAATTGGCCAACTAATATATATAGAAAAAATTAGCCGGGCATGGTGGTGCATGCCTGTAGTCCCACCTACTTGGGAGGCTGAGGCAGCAGGATTGCTTGAGACCAGGAGTTTGAGGTTGCTGTGAGCTAGGCAGATGCCACGGCACTCACTCTAGCCTGGGCAACAAAGCAAGACTCTGTCTCAAAAAAAAAAAAATAGGGTAACAAATCCCTGTACTCCCATCACCCCATGTCGACAGTTGGCCACACCAGGCTCATCTGTTTTATCTGTTTCATCTTTGTCATCTTGTCCTCAGCCTCCAACATTTTGACGTCACTGAGGAAAGATATTATACCTGACCTTCTGATCTCCTATTTTACAATCCAGCAGCCCCTTTGCTGGTAATAAAAACAAGCTCTAAGGATGGAAGGAAGGGATCAAGGAAGACTCACCAGCTTACCTCTAATTTCTCTTGCAAACGCAAAGAGGCCGTCGTGAATTTTGCTCCTTAAAATCGCCACCAAGTCTCTGAGCAACATGTGCAGGCTCTAACAAAGGGCAGTGCACAAGAAGCTCTTCCCCCATCGCTTGGAAACGGAAGGGCTGTAATCTGTGCTTTCTAGAGAACTTTCTGTATCCAGCAGCCTGGTCCTAATCATAAACAAATGATAATTCTGCTGCAGAAGGGTAAGGCTCCGGAGAGTAGAAATATGTGCAGGGTTCAAGGGGCTCAGTGCAGTAGGTAGGAGCTATCATCAGAACTGGGAGGCTGAGAGCCTGGGTGGTCTCCAAGTCATAGACTTGGGAGACTGCTCTTCTGCCCCCCAAATCCCCTTGCTCAAGGAAATCCCTCTGTTCTGAGTCTACAGTTCCCCCCTGCCCTGTCCTGCCCCCTTCTTCTGCTCCACCTCTACATCCAATTATGGAGCAGAAAAACTAAATAAATAAGCTAAATAAAAAAGCGAAACCAATTATGGGCAGAAGAATGAGGATGAAAACATAAGTAGTCATAAATCTCCCCAAGCCAGTTAGTCCTCCAAGCGTTAAGAAGGGGTCAGGCTGAAGGCACATGGGTGGGTGTATTTGCAAAGATTTAAGGCTGCAGAGAAGGCTGGAAGTGACTGTGGCTGTGGAGTGGAATTTCTGCATGCAGCATGCCCTCTTTTTGGTCCCCATCCAAGGAGCCCTGGTTCCTGAAGTGCCAAGAGAGCCTCAGTCAACTGTGACATCTTCTGTGCCTTACTCATTGAGCCATCAGAAACAATATTATACAAAGGTGATAATACTACAGTGTCCTTCAGACTGGGGTACTCAAGCCTCTTGGGTTATAGGAACCACAGAATAAATATAGGATGTCTTGATATTATAGAATTCTATTTTACTAAATCTTTTTTGGGGGGGAGAATTACTAATTTTAATATTTAAATAATCATGCATATGTGATGAAATAGAATGTAAAATTTTCATAAGTTTATATAAACACAAGAATTTAAAGAACTGTCCCAATTGTGGTGATCTGTTTGGAGAGGTATTTTATTTTTTTTAGACAGAGTCTTGCTTTGTTGCCCAGGCTAGAGTGAGTGCCGTGGCATCAGCCTAGCTCACAGCAACCTCAAACTCCTGGGCTCAAGTGATCCTTCTGCCTCAGCCTCCAGAGTAGCTGGGACTACAGGCATGCACCACCATGCCCAGCTAATTTTTTCTATGTATATTAGTTGGTCAATTAATTTCTTTTTATTTATAGTAGAGATGGGTCTCACTCTTGCTCAGGCTGGTTTCGAACTCCTAACCTCGAGCAATCTGCCTGCCTCGGCCTCCCAGAGTGCTAGGATTACAGGTGTGTGGAGAGGTAATTGTCTCTTTCCTGTTAGTAGGAGTATTTGGGGAAAATGTGGCAGATGCTGCCCTGATGTTTCACAGGGCAGGTGAGTTCATATGATTCTGCAGTCTCTACCCACCTGACTTGTCACCTCTCATCTCCTGTCAGCCCATGAGGCTGGCCATTTCGTGGTCCCCTGGGATGGGCTCACCCTTTCCTTTCTCTGAGCCTTTGTCCAAACAGTCACTTACGTCTGGGACAACCTCCCACCTCCTGACAACCACATCACATGTCTTCCTCTCTTTACAATGCAATTCAAGGTCACTTTTCCTGGGAAACTTTCTCCGACTGAGCTAAAAGAACTGACTCCCAAGAGAAAATCCAAAGAGCACCAGGCTGGTATGCCAAAATTACATGCCGATGCTAAATATTTGCATAGGTTTGTATAAGACTTAGTGTATAAAACTGTCAAATGCATATCCTATTTAGTAATCATTACAACCCTGTGAAGTATACAGGGCAAGGATTATTTATAATCCTCATCTTCCAGCCAAGTGATGGAGCCTTACGGAGGTTAAGTAACTTGCCCAAAACCGCACAGCTAAGAACTGGTTCTTTTGACTCTATATAGAGAAATTATCCAAAACTTGGAGATAAAGCAGGAGGGTGACTGCCTACCCTTTCAGTGTCATACTGGGGCATTGTTTAACCTCTCCTGAAGATTGTTTAGTCCTGAAGGCAAAGTCAGCTTCTTGGGCATGCACTCTGTGCAGTCACCCAAAACCCCCAGTTCAGGAAGGCCCCCCAATTTGTTTCATGCTCTGCTGTCTCTGTCTTGAAATGCTTAATAATTTATGAGCAAGGTCACCTGGATTCTCATTTGCACTGTACCCAGCAAATTAAGTATCCAGTTATGCCTCTAGGAGAATACACCAATGTTTGACTTTGTTATTAAATACTTGCAATTAAAGGCTGGGACTCGGTGAAGTTACATGTTAATTTGTAAATATGGATCCAGTGGAGGTGCAAATGATTTTTGTTCATTCAAAAGGATAATCTATGCTTTTATGGCCCTGTTAGAGACATTAACCACATTCCTCAGTAACCTTAAAACAGTTATTGTGGTGCACTTTCCCTTCGGGCTGTAAAAACCACACTTCCTCAATTGCTCTTGGCTTCAGTTTTCCCATCTTACTGATTCCCTTATGGATTAATCAATTAAATATTAATAAACATATTTGACAAGTGTTCACTCTACTCTGAAAGAGAATTGTGTTTTTAATTATTTTTTGGAAATTATGCTTTCACAACTCCATATTCCAAGCTCTTTCCATCATATCATGCTACCAAAGTCACACTTTTCTCTTCTATCTGCTGTTTGGGAGCACACACCAAGTTGTGTTTGTGCATTGATGTTTATTCATTTTAGGTACAGCTATTAATTTTTGCTTGTTGTGTCACTCTTTGTATCCTGTAAATTCTTTTAAAATTGTACTTACTGATTTTTAAAAAAAAAAATACGTGTGTATAGGCCAGACGTGGTGGCTCACACCTGTATTCCTAGCCCTCTGGGAGGCCAAGGTGGGAGGATTGCTTGCACTCAGGAGTTTGAGACCAGCCTGAGCAAGACCGAGACTCCGTCTCTCCTAAAAAATAGAAAAAAAGAAAAAATTAGCTGGGCAACTGAAAATATAGGAAAAATTAACTGGTCGTGGTGGTATGCGCCTGTAGTCCCAGCTACTCAGGAGGCTGAGGCAGGAAGATTGCTTGAGCCCAGGAGTTTGAGGTTGCTGTGAGCTAGGCTGATGCCACGGCACTGTAGCCCTGGCAACAGAGTGAGACCCAGTCTCAAAAAAAAAAAAAGGAAAAGAAAATATGTGTTTATAATGCTAGGTTCCTAAAAAATATGGATAAATATATCTACATAGTTCAAATTCAAAAAGTTCAAAGGGTATATAGTGAAGATTTCACCTCCCACCTCTATTCAGATACCCAGTTTTCCTCCTCAAAGATAACATGTATAACTTCTAGTAGTATAGTCTATATATACCTTCAAATATGTTTATATATATATATATATATTTTTTTTTTTATATAAATGGTAAAATATTCTACACACTGTCCTGCAACTTGCTCTTTTGATTTAATAGTATATCTTATTGGGGCAGGGGGCAGGGCAAGGGCAATATATGTAACCTAAACATTTGTACCCCCATAATATGCTGAAATAAAAAAATAAAATAAAACAGTGTATCTTGGATAGGATTTAATTTTAGTACAAAAAAGCTTCATCATTGTTGTTTATGGCTATATGCAACTAAACCAGATAAGTTTACCATAATCCAATCATTCTCTTATAAATATTTAATTTGCTTCCCGTTGTTTGATATAACAAACAATAATGCATTGAATAAGTACATACATACATTATTTTGTACATCTATATAAGATAAATTCCTGAAGTGATATTGGTTGGTCAAAGGACATACACATTTATCATTTTTGAAGTTTTTAGTTACTCTCCATTAAAGTTGTACCATTTCTACTCCTGCCTATAATATATGAGAGCTCTCACCAACACTGCAGCAGTGTGTTGTGGCATTTTTGAGCTTTGAGAGGGAAGATAGTATCTTGTAGTTTTTACTTGCATTTCTTTAACTAATAATAAGATGAAGCTTTTTTTCAAATATTTGAGAATAATTTCTTTTTGGGGAAACTGCCTGCTCATATCCTCTGCCAATTTTTTTATTGGCTTGTTAGTCTGTGGTATAAGCTGTAAATATTGGTTTTCCTTATACTGTCCTTTTAAAAAAAAAACTTTGTTTATGGTGATTTTTGTTTTTTACTTTGTGGACTTTTATTCGATGTTGTTGAATTTGTCAATATTTCCTTCTATGGCTTCTAGTTTTGTGTCACAGTTATAAAAATCTTCCCCAACTGGGATTATAAAAGAACTCTTCCAGGTTTCTTTTGGCAAGTTTACAGCCTCATGTTTCACATAAAATTCTTTGACATCATTCAGAGTTTATTCTGGTGTTAGGTATGAAATATGATTTCAACTTTATTTTTTTTCCCAAAATGGTTACCATATTGTCCCTAAACTGTTTATTAAATAATCTTTCTCTACTAATTGGACATCCTAGCTCGATTATTCACTAATTTGCCATAGGTACTTGTGTTTATTTTTAAAATGTTCACCCCTATGCCATGATCTATTTATTGCATGAAAACTGTATGATTTATGTTAATGTAGCTTTAGAATCTATGTAGTGTCTGGAAAGGCTGGTGCTCACCTCATGATATTTCATTTAAAACATTTCCAGCTTATTCCTGCATGTTTATTTTTCCATGTCAACTCTAGAATCAGCATGGCCAGTTAAAGAAAAACACTTGGCATTTCATTGAGAGTGCATTAAATTTATAGATATGTAGGGAAGACTTGGCTTCTTAATAAGTCTATGTCTGGCTACCAAAAAGCATGGTAAGCCTTTCCATTTACTCAAGTTTTCCATTCAGCTTGGTTTCAGCATTTTTCATGTTTTGGTTGTTAACTAAAAAAAAATTAATTAACAATGTTTATGCTTTGAAAAAAGGAGAGCTTTATTTCTCATAAAGGGTAGCAACTTGCTGGGAGGCCATTCCAACAGGTTGGGAAGCAGAACCCCCAGCAAGAAGCCAGGCACACATGCTTCAAAGAAGAGACAAAAGGCAACAGGATTTCATACTGAGCCGGTGGTCAAATATACATATTTAACAAGTTAGAGGAGGAGTCATGAATATTTATGAAGGAAAATCGTCTGCCTGTAATTGTGGTTTATCTCTCTCATCCTGTCATGGCTGGGAACTCAGTTTTAAGGTATTTCTGGGGTCCCCTTGGCTGAGAGGGGTCCGTTTAGTTAACAGAGGGCTTAAGATTTTATTTTTAGTTCATTTGGTCATCTTGCATAATTCTTAAGTTTATTCCCAGGTCTTGTTTTACTGTTACAAAATAAGTGTTTTCTTTGATTATATCTTCTGTTTGTTGTTTGTATATATGAAAGTTACTGAATTCCGTGTATAACTGTATATAAGCCAGCTTACTGGGTTTCTTTATCCTCTTAACTGTAACACCTCACACCAATGACCTCAGATAACTAATTGCTGACTGGGTGACCCTTCTCATACTTTCTGGGAGTTGGAGCTTCTTGAGGTTTCATGACACTTGACACAGAGGGAGAAAAAGAGTGTGGATTTCAATTGTCTTTCCAGGGTGAAGAGTAGATCATTAGTAATTTCTTAGAAGACTGCCTCATTCTTAGGGACTTCTTTGAAAGTTGGCTTTGAGTGCCAGTGTTAGAGTTTCCAAACGGCCTGCTGAGACCCACTTTATAAGGAAGTTTAGAAGGAATGACTTTCCTTTTGACTTAAAAAACTGGAAAAAATTCTTTGGAGAGTGACCAGGCAAGGAAGGTCATTCTTAGCTACTCAGGGATCCAGCCTGAATTTACCCTACAGTGGGGACTGACGAACTGAGAAGACTTGGCCCTGGGCAGGTAGGGGAGGGGAGCCACAGCCGCTTCTATCTGTGCAACATTATAGAAGCTCCATGGCAGTTTCATAACAGGGATCTTTATGGAGGCAGAAAGAGATAATGCAGTCTGAGATCAGATGGGCTTTTCTTTTTCTTTTTTTTTTTTTTTAACAGTATTAGTGATTAGTCTGTAGTGGTTCCAGAAAAAGTTGGTTACATCCAACTTAGGATTTTGATTTAGCATCCTTGGAATTCTGCTCGAATTCTAAAGGGTTAAAAGAAATTCTAGCATTTGACCTGAATACCTACAGAATGCCCTCTCTCTGGCAATGTTTAACACCTCAACATGAAAATACATGAGCTCATTAGAATGGCTAGAAGAGGCCACAGCAGTTGTTCACACTTCTTTTGCCAGCAAGATAACACTTTAATTTGAGCCTCTGATTTTTTTTTCTCATCCTGGACGGGAGGTAAAGTTACTTGTTGGGGCTCGGGGGCCTCCATTCTGCCTGCTTCTTTGGTGGGCATTAGTGTGACAAAACACAAGAGTAATTGACTTTGTATATTTTTCCTGTTTCCTGAGAATCAAGGGCTCAAATTGTAGCATCAGGGAGTGGCATTAGATGCCAAGGTCTCACCACCTTCTCTCACCTTTACTCTTTATTTAAAAGTCTAGCCAAAAAAAAAAAAAAAAAGAAAGAAAGAAAAACCAACCATCTAAGTTCAAAAGTTCAAGCAAAATTCCCTTAAGTCTGTGACCTGATTTTCTTCAGCTTGAATCTTGTTAGCTCCTGGATCTGGAGTTTTTACTTCTTCTTTATGGTTTCTTGAGCCACAGTGCTGCATCAGACAGGAGCATGCCAAGGTGGGTATCCTTTTTCATCAGACAACTGCTGTGAAGAAAAACATGCCAACTAGCCCTGCCTCGGTCACTCCCACCTATAGTATCAGCACAATCTCGACCCGATCCTCCAAAAATTTCTGGCCTGCTTTTTTCCCCTGGGTTTATTTGCCTTGGTGCTCTGAGACATCCAAGCCATGCCTTTCCATTTACACTCTTCTCCATCAAAATCTTAGAATGTGAAGTAAGAAGGAAGACAGCCAGCTGGAGCAGCCGGCAGTTTAGCAGGTTTGGGCCAGGATCCCGAAAGACAGAATACCCTGGCTAGAGCCTGGTTTGAGCTATTGCCTCCTCCTCTGCCTGCTCCTCCATCCTCCGTCCTCCCTGCCTGGCTCTGTCCTCCAGCCAAGCCCTGGATGGCTGGGCGTGTGGACCTTGACCCTTACAACCTCACTCAACAGCTCTGCAGGGAACCCTGTGAGCCCATGAGGCTCTGGGTGCTAGGGAGACAGAGATGAAAGGACAGGCACCCTGGCCTTGAGGAACTCTCAGAGGCTCGTTCTCAGCTGCTTTATTTGAAAGAGTGAACTTCAATGGGGGCTCCCATCTTTGAAGGAAACTTACCAAGAATTTAAAGAAAGCCCAAAAGAGACGAGAGAAATATGATACGGATATCTGATGGATAATATGGATAGCTAAATATAAATATCCATAAATATGGATAGCTGATAAAGTGGCTTCTGTGGAGATGATGCAGAAGAACTAGACTTACCTGTCTAAGATCAGCCACCTGCACGAGAGCTGACAGCTGCTTTCCCTGCCTTTTCTGGTCACGGGATCCTTCCAGCCCATTTCCTGATTCTCATTTATAATTACACACAGGTGGTCTTGATGTGTACTTTAGTATCATGCTGTGCTGGAAAGAGCCCAAGATTAGGAGAAGGGAGTGTTGGTTCTAATCCAAGCCTATGGGATTGGTTTCTTTGGGAAATTGGCCTCCCTAGCTCATCAGGATGTTGTGAAAAATCACTACGTAGCTATATGTATGTGTATGGATTTACATATATGCAAATATACACATTCAATAAAATGTACATACATTAATTTAAACTGTTCATAATACATAGTTACCATTTATTGAGCATTCCTTAGACATCAGGCATGTGTTAGGTCTTTTGCATATATTATCTTGTAGGTGCTCACAATATTCTTGCAAGGCGGGTGACAGCAACCTCTCCTTCCCTCCTCCCTGCCTCCTACGTACCATATTACCGATCAGGAAACTGAGGCTTAGAGAGTCAAGGAAACGTACTCAAGCTCACAGAGAAAGTTTCTTTTGTGTAGTAGCCAGCTGTGCCATGCAGCATCGAGCCCTCAGTAATGATGGTTTCAATGGCAATGATCATGCTTCCCTTACTGCATACTTTTTTCCCGTGGCACCCTTTTCCCATAGCTGGAATATTGTCTCCCATTGCAATGTAGGAGGTCAAATCCCTAGATACCTTGAATCTGCTGTGTGCTACTCAAACTACAGTCCATGGATGAACTATGTAAATCAGGGGAATGCTTTCAGTGGCTTGATATCCCCAGCTTGGGCCTCATTTGAGTTGCTTCATCATCTAGCATTCACAAACATTTCCATCTCTGCTCCTTACCTTCCTCTTTCCCCGCTCCATGCCCCAGCAAAATGAACTTTGCTCTGTTCCAAGTACATGCCCCAGGCTTTCCCACTTTTCTGCTTTTGCTCAAATTCTTTGCTCCATCTGGAATGCCCTTCTGTCTCCTTCTTTGCCAAATTTCTAAATATTACTGATCCTTGTGGTATTGTGGAAAGTCTTTTTTCTTTATGAAGCCTTCCCTAATCCCTAAATGATCATAGGACATTATTTCTTTTTAGTAGGACATTTCTTATTTCCCCTTGTAGACATATGCTTTCTGAAGGCTAAGTTCATATCTGTTTCATTTTTGTATTTCCAGTCTGTAACACATGACTTTGTCTGTAATAGCCATTTTTTCATTTACTCAACGAAATAAATGAATGAATGAATGAATGTACAAATCTTTTTTTTTTTTTATCTCTTTCCCTCCTTCCTCATGAATGTACAGATCTTAAGAGAGTGCCTTATTGCGTGTGTGTGGTGTTAGGTCGAATGATGTGTTGGGAGAATTATATTTGTTCATTTATTTAGCACATACTAAGTTCCTGATCTTCTGCTGAGGTTTATTGTGCATTTCTTTCTTGTTGGGGACTAATAAAACACTTATCCAGTTTAGAGTTAAACTTAGCGAGTAATGTACGTACTCTGCCCAGGGCGTTGGAGAGGAAGGCGTTCCACTCAAGGTCCATATGAGAAACAAGGTTGCTGCCTAGAGGCATAACAAAGGAACTGAGTTTCTGCAAATAGGCAAGAGCTGCCCAGGCCCATGTTAATGGGGGCCTGGAGGCCACAAGATAAGCACATTGTTCCTATTATTGCTGCTTGGCCCTGTAAGATGGCTGGATAGTCAATGATGGGTAAGATTCCTCAAGGAGGAACAACCTAAGACAGGCACAGCCGCCGGGGGGGCCAGCCAAAAGGAACTGGGGACAGAAAGTGCCCCCTGTGGCTGCCTTGCTTAACCTTGCTTATCTCAGCTTATGACCTATGCTTTGAGCAACCGCCTGGAAACCTTAAGTCAGGGGACATCTGTGTCCTTAGGCTACATGTTCTGGAATTTATGGCCATTGCCGCAATGCCTGGATGGTCACATACAAGGAACTAACTTTGATTTTTGGGGCTATAAAAATAAAACGACTGGTGCGTTCTGCACTGAAGTCTTGTACTGTCTTTGTGAGTGTCTGAGTTTTCTTTTCGTGTCTCTTTGTTCTGTGTTCATCCCCCATCCTGCAGATGGGCCATGGCACTTTCTGTTGTAGAATGTATAGTCTCTGACAAACAAATACGAATAACAAAGAAAAAAGCACATCCCAAAGGAAATATATTAAACCAAAGTAAAAAAAAAAAAAAAAACTTTTTATGTGCTGGATGGAGGGGGGAAGAGTAATTGTGACAGAGATTGCAATTAGGAAAAAGAGTTCTGAGGTCTGACAAAAAGGAGTACAATGGAGTGAATGTTTATGTTTCCCCAAAACTCACATGTTGAAATCCTAACCCCCAGTGTGATGGCATTATGAGGTGAGGCCTTTGGGAAGTGATGAGATCATGAGGGTGGAACCCCCATGAAGGCAATTATCGACCTTATAAAAGAGACCCCAGGGAACTCTCTCACCCTCTTCTCACCATGTGAGGATACAAGAAGAATGCAGTCAGCAACATGAAAGAGGACCCTCAACAGAACCCGGCCATGCTGGCACCATGATCTCAGACTTCCAGTCTCTAGAACTGTAAGAAATAAATTTCTGTTGTTCATAAGCCACCCAGTTTACACTACTTTGTTACAGCAGCCCAAACTAACTAAGACAAGGAGGAAAGGTGGAATGACTAGAAGAAAAATGCTTTTGAATATTTATTGAGAACTTATAAGTTGGCAGTATCTGGAACATGCATCTGCTCTCTGAGACCCTTCATGGTGACAATATAGAACATCTACTCAGCCTACAAACATCTACTGAGAAAGTACCTTGAGCTATGGCTTGGGGTTATAAGGGTCAAAACAAAATATTTCTTGCCCTTGAGGAGCTCTAGGTCTAGGGGAGAGCACTGTAGAATGTAACATACATTCTACAATAGTTTGTTTAGATGCTCTGGGAAGAGACAGGAAGAACTCTTGGTGAACAGGGAGGTTGCACAGAGGATGTGACCTTCAACCAAGGTCGGAGGAAGCAGTATGGTGTGAAGCTTCAGCGTACAGACTCTAGAGTCAGACAGGAAACAGATTGCTTGGACTGGAATCTGAGTCCACCTTTAACTACTTATGGAATTCTGACATACAACCAAACTTCAGTCTCCCCCTCTGCAAAATGGGATGATTGTATCCCCTGTACATGGAGTCATTATGAAGATTAAATGAGAAAATCCCCAGCCTCTAGGTAGGACCTGTCCCAGCTCACTGTAGACTTACCTTTTCATTCAAGATTCAAGTGAAAGCGCCTCCTGGTTCTCTCAGGAGTTGATTCAGTTCATTTGTTGTTTAACCGTGTGGCACCAGAAGTTGGCATCTCATGGAAGAGTTGGCTGGTTAAACAGATAACCTTTCTCTGAAGAGTATCAAAGTTGAGCTAAGCGATTTTGCAGGCTACAGATCACAGATTCCCAAATTAGCACTTACATAAAACGATAGCTTATAGATACATAAAACAGCCCAACTCTTGCAATGAATAGGCTTATTTTCTGGCATCTTATTAGAGGACAGAGAGAAGAACAGAGGGTCTTTATCCAGGAGGGAGGATGCTATGAATTTGGTGGATTAGTCCTGTATGGGAAGGATAAGGGACTCCTGAGGGCATTCCTACCCTGTGGCACTGGTTATTGGAGAGCGGATGGGTTTTTTTCCCCTTGAATATTTTCTTTCTAGAGCTCTCTGGCATCCTATTGCAATGCAAGTGTCTGAATGTTTATCACAGCCCCAAGTTTGGATTAAGTGAGCAGTGGACTATTAAAACTACGGGAACGTGCATACGTCTTTAATTTCTGCCTTCAGCAAAAATTGCTTTCATGTAGACTTTATGATAGCAACTGTGTACCATTATGGCTGTATAAATAGCAGGGTGGAAAGCAGTTAGAGATTTAGAGATTATTAAAGTTGTTTCTTGAGGGGGTGGAGTTCTCTTTTCATTTAGTAGTAGTCTCTTGCCGTAAATGAAAATTTCTTACTTCATAGCTAGGATAAAAGGATGAAAACGAAATAGGAAGTTTGGAGGAGAGAGAGAAAAGAACCGAAATGATCCACCAGGTTAAGGAGGGAAGGACAGATAGAGAAAGAAGGTAAACACAGAAGAAGGAAAAACATGTTTGGAAATTGGAGTTGAGTCTCAGAGTGGCTGTGATAGCTGAACAATGTTAAGCAGACCCACCCGGTACTCCCTAAATCTCCATTCAAAAATGTCCCTCAATTATTTGGAAAGCCATTCTGGGAGGGCATTTGGGTGACCTTTGTTTAATTCAGACGTTCTTTATAATTAACCTAATAGATTCCATTGCATATACCATCTGTACCAAACAATGTAGCCTGGGAGCATTCTCTAACTTTTTTTTTTTTTTTGCAGTGAATAAATCTCATGTCCGGGTAGATGGCAGTGTCTTGCTGAGCAAAGTGCAAGGCCCTGCATTTCACTTGTATCGCTGGCCGGAGGCTTAGAGGTGGAGGGGAAGACTGAACTCTGATTGTGTGTCTTCCTGAGACACCCATGCCAGAAACGGAGATGTTAGGAGGCGCAGAGGATAGGGCCCTGTAAGCCTTCCAGGTGTGCGATGAGAGTGTGCCGATAGGAACATGCAGGTATGATCAAAAGTGAGCTATTTACAGCTTATAGAATTTTTATTAAGATACATCGTTATCTGGGAGCTTTCCAAGAGATAGTGCTTTTCAGCCAGCTCAGTTTTTTATTCAAAGCTAATGCCTGCTCCTCTGCCAGGGACCTCCTTTATTTAAAAGAAGTCCACCTTTCCTAGATGCAAACCTCGCCACTCCCTCCCCTTTCCTTCATATCCAAGCTTTTAGGAAAAGAAAGCCATGCTTGGAGTTGTCCCAACCTTCACAGTTTCCTTCCCTGTTCCTGTAACTAGAGATCTTATTCATCCTTGTTTTTACTTATTTATTTCAAAGTAAAGATTGTCCTATTGATTTTTTGTTCTGCTCATAAAAGCGGTACTTTCTCATTTAAAAGTTCAGACAATAAACAAACAAAATTGTTAAAAAGTAGCAATAACCGCTAACTCCAGAATTCAGAAACAACTGCTATAAGCATTGGTGGGTACTTCACCAACCGCCATTTTCTCACATCTTCCTCTGTGGCAAAGTTCAGGTATCTACAAAGCCAGGCTTGTCAAAGCAAGAATTCTCAAACTTTTTGGTCTCAGGACCCCTTTGCAGTCTTAAAAATGATCGAAGACCCTAAAGAGCTTTAATTTGTGTGGGTTATTAATATATCTATCGAAATTTGCCATATTCGATTTTAAAAGATGTTTTAAAAATATTTATTAATTCATTGAGCATGACAATAATATATATGTTACAGGCTAACAGAAATATTTTTAAATGAAAAAATAATAAATATACTTTTCAAAACAAAAAAATATTTGGTGAGAAGAGTGGCATTGTTTTACATTTTTCTCTATTTTCTGGAACAATTTTTTTTATTGAGACGTAATTGTAAATATTTATGAGGTGCTTGTGATATTTTAACACATACGTACAATGTGTACTGATTCAAATCAGGGTGCTTAGGATCTCCATCACCTCAAACATTTATCATTTATTTGTGTTGGGAACATTTTAACTTTTCGCTTCTAGCTATCTTGAAATATATAATAAATTATTAACTATAGTCGCCCTATTGGGCTATCAAACACTAGAACTTATTCCTCCTATCTAACTGTATGTTTGTACCCATTAACCAACCTCTCTTCATTCTCTCCACTTTTCCCAGCCTCTTGGTAACCATCATTCTACTCTCTACTTCCATGAGATGCACTTTTTCAGCTCCCACGTATGAGTGAGAAAGTGCAATATTTGTCTTTCTGTGTTTGGCTTATTTCACTAAACATAATAACCTCCAGTTCCATCCATGCTGCTGCAAATGACAGAATTTTATTCCTTTATTTATGGCTGAATACTATTCCATTGTTTATATATACTACATTATTTTCATCCATTGATCAGTTGATGAAGACTTAGGTTGATTTCCATATCTTGGCTATTATGACTATTTTATATTTTTGCAAATCTTTTTAATGCCTTTCTTAATAGACAGCTGGGCTCTCGTATATTCTTCTACATTCAGTCTGTTGCAACATGTTGCTAAATATAATGAATAAACCTGATCTCATAGATAGGTGTTTAGAAAAGGGAGGAGTATTTTAATAACATTTTTTTTTTTGAGACAGTGTCTTGCTCTGTTGTCTGGGCTAGAGTGCAGTGGCATCATCATAGTTCACCGCAACCTTGAACTCCTGGGCTCAAGTCATCCTCCTCCCTCATGCTCTTGAGTAGCCGGGACTACCGGTGTGCACCAGCATACCCAGCTCATTTTTATTTTTTAAAAATAGAGATGGGTTCTCACTATGTTGTTCAGGATGGCCTTGAACTCCTGACCTCAAACAGTCCTCCCACCTTAGCCTTCCAAAGTGCTAGGATTACAGGTGTGATCCACTGTGCCTGGCTATTGTAATAACTTTTAAAGATAACTGTTAATATTCTCATTTGGTAGGGTATTAAAACTCAAGACGTGGTAGTTTTTTATCTATAAATTTCTTGTACTTTCTGTGTACTTGTGAGAGAATGAAAAAGGCCAAAAATAATCTTAGTATTATTATGAAGACAGTTTTGACCTCATAGGCCCCCAGATAGAGTCCACAGCACACTTTGAGAATTACTGTTTCAGCCCCTGATACTATTCCCTTTACCAGTGACTTAGGATGGACACGTGACCCATCCTTAGGAGACATGAAGGGAATTCTTTTTTTTTAATATTTTTTTTATTTTATTTTTTTTTAATTTCAGCATATCATGAGGGTACAGATTTTAAGGTTTCAATAAATGCCCTTTCCCCCCTCCCCCCACAAGTCTGAGTTTCCAGCATGACCATCCCCCAGATGGTGCACATCTCACTCATTATGTATGTATATACCCGCCTCCCTCCCCCCTCCCCCCTGCCCAATACCCTATTACTGTAGTACCTATGTGTCCACGTAGGTGCTGCTCAGTTAATACCAGTTTGCTGGTGAATGTGAAGGGAATTCTTTAACCTACTTGAAAATGTTTGCTCAGACATAAAAAGGGTCCCACAGGAAGACAGAGCCATACTACTTCTGCTTGTTAATGTCATGTTTTTGTGTGCATCTTGGCTTTGCAAGGGGAGCTGTCTGAGGATGGCAGAACTGACCACATTTGAATTATCTTGACTCAGGACTTACAGGTTTGTGCAACTAATTTTACTTACGGAAGGGAGAAGGGAGGAAGAAGGGAAGGAAGGAAAGAAGAAAGGAAGAAGAAAAGAAAGACCTTTTGGTGACTATCCTTCCAGAGTTTTTTCTAAATGTTTATCCATCTGGGTTGATATTCATCTCTGTGTCCCTAACACTTAGCTCAGCATAAAGCCTGGTGCATCTCAGCAATTTGTAGATGTTCTTTGAAGGAATGAATAAATGAATGTGGTGACTGACAACAATTTCCTCTTATTCTGTTCTTTGTGAGCATGAAGAAAAGCAGGTCACTCTAAGAATGACAGGTTTCCTGGGTGCTATGAGACATATCTAAACGGTTATATGCAAAGAAGGATATGTTCTCTATTTTGATATACTGAACACTGCCCCCACTCCTTCTCCCAGCATTTTGTATCCCAAAGGAAATCAGGCATTAGCCTAACGTAACCTAAAAACGGTGGCACTTTATGCTTGTATAGTGATTTATAGTTTACAGAGTACTTTCATGATGATCTCACTTAGTCCTCAAAAATCAAGCTGTGATACAGAGCTATTATTACCCTTTGAAAGATGAGGAGATGGGAGACACGTGAGGTTATGTGAGTGGTTCAATGTCACATAACTAGTTGGCAGTAGAACCAGGACTAGAAATGCAAGGTGGTGTTCTTGGGGTTGAGCCCCAGGAGACTCAGTCAAGGGCCTTGACATCAAGGGTATTTGCCTGACCACCCTGGGGCAGGAAAGGGAAGGAAGGTAAGTGTGTGGGGGACTGGCCTTTATCCTCTGTCCCAAGAGAGTGGCCCTGTGATACACCTCAGTTTGAATGGCACTAAAATGACAAAGCCCTTGTTCTGAATGACTTCACTTGGAGGTGATGTCTTCTGCTAGACTGACTGTGACATTAAAAATGCATGAGACCAGGGACATTTCCCACCCCAAGCTCAATGGGAACTGGCAAGTGTCAAATTTGAAATTTCTCACTGCAACTCTGCTGACCTGAGTGAGACTCAAAGACCTCAGTCTGGAAACAGTCCAGAATTGAATGTTGGCAACTGACATGAGGAGAGAAAGAATATAAAATGCCTGAGCAGGGGCAGCAACAAAGGGACTTGGGTCTTTACCTACAGTGTGGGCAAGTGGAAAATAACCCCAGCAGGTCTAAGACCTACCTTCTCATCCTGACCCTGTGCTATCATTGAAATGTGGACCCTTCAAAATTCAGGTGTTGCCAACGTGATAGTATTAGGAGGCGGGGCCTGTAAGAGGTGATTAGGGCATGAGGGCTCCTCCTTCCTTAATGGGATTAAGGTCTTTATAAAAGAGGCCTTCAGGCAGCTTTCAGTTAGCTTGCTCTTCTGCAGCAAGAAGGCCCTCATCAGACCAAATCCCAACTCTTTGATCGTGGACTTCTCGGCTTCCAGAACTGTGAGAAATAAATTTCTGTTATTTGTAAATTACCCAGTCTCAGGTATTGTGTTGTAGTAGCACAAATGGACTAAGACACTCTGCCCCTGTGTTGTTGTGTGACTCTGAGCAGATGCCTTACTTTTAAAAAGAAGGGAAGAATTAGATGGTCTCAAGGAAGATGGCATCTGAAAGCACAAGGAACATCTATATAGGCTTGTGTCCATTTTCTTAGAAAAAGTATTTTTGAAAAAACAAGGAGAAAATACATTTACCCATACAGCAAAACTAAATTGTGGGATATATATACACACACTTATACCTATATATATATGCATGTGTATATATACACAAAAAGTTTACAATCTCACAGATGAAATACATAGATGTTGTTGAAAAACATAGTCCATATTTGCTGCCTTTGTTCTTACCTAAGCCCTGGGTTATTTGTCCATCTCCCCCACTTGGCGCTCAGCATCCTGCCTGGTGCCTCTTCTACACACATGCATGTTTTTGAGTGAGTGAATGCGAATGAGAAGAATGCACAGGCCTTATCTCTTTTATGATGGCCTAAAGTCATGGAAAGAAATTTGGAGGCCAGCACACCTGGTATATTCCCAGTTCCCTTTTTTACCAGATGTGTGACCTGGGGCAGGATCCCTGGTTCTTCATCTGTAAAATGGGATTATTGTGAGGAATGAAGGTAATAGGAGTGAGTTCCCTAGAGTAGTCCTGCATAGCAGGTGTTCAACACTGCTGTCTGTCACATGGGGCAGTATATCAGAGAGATAGGACAAGAGAGAAAAATGTACTTATTTCATGTTAGGGTGACCAGGGCAGGATTCCTGGGGAGGAGTATTTTTTTTTTTTTTGGTAGAGATGAAGTCTCTCTTGGTTGCCCAGCCTGGTCTCAAACCCCTAGCCTCAAGTAATCCTCTTCCCAAAGTGCCAGGATTACAAGTGTGGGCCACTACACTCAGCCCAGGAGGAATATTTAAATAGAGCCTACAAAGAGGGTTCCCAGATTTGGCCGGTAGCGATGGGAAAAGGGAATGGCGAAGTAAGTGAAGGAGAACAAAGGCAAAGGGGCCAGGAAGTGCAAAGAATGTTGAGGCGCTGGAAAGTAGCAAGGTTTATCTGAAAGAAGACATAACTGAAAAGATAAATTGGAGCCAGGTTTATACCTGTGACAGGCAGGGCATTTGGACTTTATCCTGTGAAAAATGGGAAGTCACTAGAGGTTTCGAGCAGAGGAGTGCCAGATTTCAGAAGCTACATTTCTTTCTTTCTTTTTTTAAAACTATAGATGGGGTCTTGCTATGTTGCCCAGGTTGGTCTTCAACTCCTGGCCTCAAGTAATCCTTCCACACTGGCCTCCCAGAGTGTTGGAATTACAGGTGTCAGCCACCAGAGCCAGCCAAGAAGCTACCAGGCAAGTTGTGGAGAAAGTCGCCAGCAACTACAACTCTGAAAAGATGGGTACACATTTCGGAGATGGACTTTGAAGCAGGCGTCGTTGAAATCATTCTGAACAGATGCCAGGACGCAAGCAGCTCATGTGCTCTGTAATGCTGAATCCATGCTAAAGGTCTTAGAGGAGAGAGATTGGAGTCATCTTGGGTAAGGCTAGAGGAGGACAAGATGATTTAGGATAGATTTTGAGAGGAGGGAAACTCATGTAGGGATTTATGGCTGTCACGGCGGTGGAGTTTAATGGATTAGTCATGTCAGATCTTGAATGTGGACCTACAGCTGGAGTCCTCAGGGGACCAGGGTGACAAGGCAACTTTATTTTAGCCCCAAAGCAGCAGTTCTTTAACTCTGAGTAACACTGATGTCACATAACGATCTCTGAGCACTAGCAAAAAAAGATGAGAAAGAAAAGGAAAATGAAGAAATGAGGAAAGAGGGAGGAAAGGTAGAACAAAGAAGATACTGGAGATAAGAAAAAACCTGAGGCAGACCACAGCTAGAGTCGCACGTGCTCACAGTGGCCGTGAACTGCCCGAGGCACCTGCCTGGGCCTCCCCAGCCACTTCAGCTGGCCGAGAGTAGATCAGGGTGCTGGAATAGGACTCTAGTCAGTTTCATTTTTTTGACTGTAAACAATTCAAATGGAAAAATGTTGGATGAGACTCCACTGGCTCAGTCTGGATGGAAGAGGTATATTCATCAATCTTTGAGTTTTTCACTTCTGGGGATTGTCACCCATGTCAGATCCATCTGGACATTTCAGTGTTTTTTTTTTTTTTTCCAAATGCTTTTGCCAGGAAGAATATTTAACACATTTAGATGTAAGAAACTAGGACACAGAGGGAAGTCACTGGATGTTAGTACCAGTTTTTCCTTTTTCATAAAGTCTAAGTGTTCTTATGGGATTATTAGGTCCATTGAATTAATTTCCTTTGAATGGATTAATTTATTTATTCAACTACCAGGTTACAATGGCTTGGTATATACCAGGCATTGTATAAGCTACTGTTGGGTTTCTAACAGGACCACCTATGCCATAGAGATGAGATCACACAACGGGTGAAAGAACAACAGAGAAGATATTGCAAGACATTCCCCTAGTCATGTGTCTAATAAAAAACAAAACAAAAAAACAAGCTCACCATCATGAGTTCCTCCTTACAGCGCTCCACCACTCTGCCTTGTCCTGTTTTCTACTTGTATCACTGATATCCTCTGTGCTTAAACATACTTCTGCTTGCAAGTGACTTCTAGGCTAAATAATCCCATTTTATTACAGTAGGCAAACTTAAATCATGATTTTTTTTGTTTGTTTCACTCTACTTTCCAACTGCTGTAAATGTTTGTGTCCCCTGCTGAATGTTTGTGTCCCCTCAAAATTCACATGTTGAAATCCTAACCCCCCCATGTGATGGCATTAGGAGGTGAGCGCTTTTGGGAAGTAACTGGTCTCGAGGCTGGTGCCCCCATGATGGGACTAGTGCCCTTAAAAGAAGAGACACCAGTCTTTCTGTTGTGCAAAGAGACAAAGAGAAGACAGCTGTCTGCTAGCTACAAAGAGTGACCTTATCAGATACCAAATCTGCCAACGCGTTGATCTTGGACTTCCCAGCCTCCAGAACTGCGAGAAATAAATTTCTGTTGTTTAAGCCACCTGGGCTAAGGTATTGTGTTACAGTGACTGAGCTGACTAGGATATTATCTTTACAACTCTCTCATTTATAATGGTGGCTAGTTACAAAGTCCTTCCTGGGGGTCAGACCTTTTACTTTTATTATCTTTAGGTCTCACAACAACCTCTTACAAGAAATTGAAACTCAGCGGGTTTCACTTCTTGCCTGGAACACATGGATAAAAAGCAGCAGAGTCAGGCTTTGACCCTGCAGTCTGTCCGGCTTCCACAAAAGGGACTCCTTCCCTGCACACTGCGTCTCCCGAGCCCCTAATTGTGAATTATTTTCCTCTCTGCCCTTGCCCTTGCCACGGAACCAGAGAATTTCAATCAGGAGATTGTGCCCCTTGGTTCCTTCTCTATTAATAAATGTTTGATTGATTCTAAATGAGCTGTCACTATGCCTTGGAGTGAGAATTACAAGCAGCTCCCTGAGCAGATTGTAAAGTGACAGCCTCATGACCCAAGCTGTTACTGTGACAACAGCTGAGGAGGAAGAGTATTTAATTATGGAGACAGGAGGAAGGGGACCAGCAGGTCTGGAGGGAAGGGTGGGGTGTTCCTGCCCTCATCCACTCTTCAGCATGGAGAAGGCGGTCTTTGTTCCATCTCTTCACATCCTTTGGAGTTTTAAAATAAAATCTTAAGTCAAAGCTCCTTATTTCACTAGTTGTGTTTCCCTCGTTCTCTTGGGCAATAGGAGTGATAAAGTGTGAACTCCTATCACCTTTGGAGTTGGCTCAGATCTGTACGCATAAAGCGTTAAATAGTTTTTTTTTTTTTCCTAATGATTATCTTGAGGTGGCTTTCCTGAATTTCTGAGACTCCCTGACTATTGCACCCTGCCTGTGTGGGAATAGTCCTGAGGTACCACAGTAATTATCTGGGTCGCCCTCACGGGATTCTGCAAGTGGCTCTTTTATTTACCAAAGATGAGGCCTTGATCAAACCATTTAAACCGCTTTAAGCTTTGCTTGTGTCACCTGCAAAATGAGGAGGATAATGCCATCTACCCCCTAGGGTTTTGGGAAATGGTGTGTAGGATCAGGCCGGCCGGGGCCCTCTGTGTGAACTGGCGGAAGGCGCCCCCTCCCGGCGGGTGTGGCCCGAGGCGACCGGGCGGACGCGGAGTCGCGACAGGCGCCCCTCGCGCACACAGGGGCGCAGCCGGCGGAGGGAGGCTGACAGGAGCCGCAGGCCGGACGTCAGCCCCCGTCACCCCCGTCAGCCCCGGCCGGGCGCCGCCAACGGACCCGCCTCCCATGGCCGCACGCAGCAAACCTGCCCGATGCTCGGCACGTTGTAATCAGCTAGGATTTGTTAACTGCTGTGAGTACTATTTACCTCGTGTTCATCAATGCGGGAAGAAACAGAGACTAAAAGGAACCAAGGCTTCCTGCCATCACCAGTGAAGGAACCTTGTGACCTCGCCTGTTTCGTTCGGCTTCCGAGAAGATCTGGGCCACGGGTGCTGAGTGCCTTCGCGCGGGTTTGGGAATGCCAGAGAGGAGAAGGTGGTATTGGTACCAGTGGCTGAGGGCCCGGAAACATCACCCAGAGGCGGTGTTTGCAGATGTTCAGGTCTGCCTGGAGGAGCAAATGTGCATGGAAGAGTTTGAGGTCTATAGTCAGAAAAGCCGGATTCCAGCCCTGGTACTCCGCGTGTTCATCTTGCAATCATGAGCTAGGTTTTGTGTGTATGTGTGTGTGTGTGTGTGTTGTGTTGTTTCTTTTTGAGGCAGAGTCTTGCTCTGTTGCCCGGGAAAATGCTCACAGCACCCTCAAACTCCTGGCCTCAAGAGATCCTTCTGCCTCAGTCTCCCAAGTAGCTGGGAGGCGCATGCCATGAGTACTGGCTAATTTTTCTATTTTTGGTAGAGACGGGGTCTTGCTCTTGCTCAGGCTGGTCTGGAACTCTTGAGCTCAAGTGATCCTCCCACCTTGGCCTTACAGAGTGCTAGGATTGCATAAGTGAGCCACTGCACCTGGCCATGAGCCCGGTCTTTGCCTCAGTTTCTTCATTTACTTTTTTATTTTTTTGGATTTTTAAGACTCTTTAATATTTGGTGTTTCCTTTTAGAAAATATTATTTTCCACTACTTATTACTACCTCTCTGTTTTATTTTTTTATTTATTTTTTCCTTTTATTTCATTATATTATGGAGGTACGAATATTGTTAGGGTTACATACATTGTCCCTGCCACCACCACCCCCCCACCATCCCCCACCCAGTGCCAGAGCTTCAAGGTGTCCAACCCCCAGGTGGTGTGCACCGCACCCATTATGTAAGTATACACCCTTCCCCTCCTCCCCCCTCCCACCTGCCCACCACCCAATAAAAGTTTTGATTTTTTTTTTGACATTTTGGTTACATTGTATATCATTGCCTCTCCCTATGAAGGGTTAGAAGTATTCCCTTCCCCCACACACGCAATGCTCGCCACATCCCTAGGATGTGGGTCTCCCCACCCCCCCATCCCTGGTGAATCCTACCACCAATTGAGCACTATACTTTTAACAGTCAGTACCAATTTGATGGCGAGTAGATGTGGAGCCCATTTTCCTGATCTTGTGTCGCCTCACTTTGGATAACGGGCTTAAGCTTAATCCAGGATAGCATAAACGGTGCTAGCTCACTGTCATTTCTTAGAATTGAGTAATATTCCATTGTGAGCATATACCGAATTTTAATTATCCACTCTTGAATTGACGGGCACTTGGGTTGTTTCCATGACCTTGCAATAGTGAATTGTGCTGCCAGTTTCTTCATTTTAAAAATTTGAGTTGCAGTCACTTTTCTACGTATGTTACAGGGCTTTGAGGATCAAATAAGATAATTTATGAAAAAGTATTGTGAGTTCTGCAAGGCACGATATATATGGAAATTGTCATTTCTCTTGGCAATGTGCTTGTTAGGTTTGCTGAGACAAGGAGGCAGGGTTTTGGATTGTGAGCATCGTAGGGGCGAGGGTGTAAGCTTCATCTCTTCTTTCCAAGTTTAACATCCATAACCTTTTGTCAGGATGTGGGTCTGAAAGGCTGCCAAGCGCCCTTGAGCACTCACCTGCTGGACCTACTGGAATGGCAGGGTCAGGGTCCACATTGGGGTTGCCTCCCCCAGCCTTGCAGCTAAATTGGAGTAAGACGGTGCATTCTAGAACATTCTCTGCTGCTGGCCAGTGGAGACTATCTTTGCATTTCTTGTTCTACCAAAAAGATTCATACTTGTTGAAACCTATGACTAATTTATCATATCCAACATCTAGATTTGATGTGAATTCCCAAAACAACCTTAGGGGAAACCTCACCTGAACTCTCAAACCTTTTTCCCTGTTCTCCACCCTAATCCACCCATGTACACACAAAGCTGAACCATCACCACAAAGCCCTGCAGGAAAAATAACAATTGAATCACAGAGAGAGTGAATTAATAGTTCATTTTCATGAGGACTGGTGGTGTCCAGCACTGAGCCACTAAGAATCTATGACTTCAGCTTTTTTTCCTGAAGTGCTCCTAAAATGCATGGCTGGGCACAGTTCCACCGGGAAACTAAATAAATCAGGAAACCAGAGCTGCCTGTGAGATGCTGAGAATTTAGAACTCAAGATAGCATCAACTTTGATTTGTCCTTCTTTTTCTTAATGGATGTCCTGTTTAGTTTTCACAAATTTGTGAAAGACATATTTGTGGTTGAACCTATCAGTTTTTCCTGTAAAGCAGGAAAAGTAAAAGTTTTGTTTTTTTTTTAAATTAGGGGAAAACTGAAGCTTAGAGAAGTTAAGCAATGTGTTTAAGGTCTCAAAGGACACAAGACTCAAATATGCTTATCAATGAAATGTGTGGGCCAGTGGGTGAGTCAGAAGACAGCAAAGGCTTAACTTTCTTCCCTTGCCTTCCATCTGCCGGAACCAGTGAATGGGCTGATTATGCCGTCTAGTGTTAAGAAAAGACAAGTTATTCTAAGACCTGGATCTGGCATTCTCTCATGACGTGAAATGAGCTCCTGGGAAGTGCAATTGTGATCAGAAATGCTGATTTAAACTTTCGCTTGGGAAAAAGAGAAATATTAACCATCTTTCTTAGCCCCAAAAGACACTCTCTGATAAAACAGGAGAATTGAATGGAACCCTCACGTAGAACATTCAGGTGTGTATGGAAATGTGATGCTCTTTTTTTAAATAACAGTCTAGAAATGGAAAACAGTGAAGTGGGGTGGCAAGAGTTTAAGTAGGAGGGAAACTGGAAGAAACCCCTGGAAACAAGCAGCCTGATCTACTTGGTGGCCTGTGATTCCTGCCTCTTTTCTGCATGTTAGCTTTCTCTTTTCTTTTGAACTTCATGGTATGGACTGCACACGGTGTGCTGAGCCAGCTCCGGCCCCACCCAGAGCAAGCTTTAGCAGGAGCTGGAGCAACTCACAGAGGCCCCCCATTGAGCCCCACCTGGCTCTGGCCACTCCAGTCACACATGTTCCCGCAGAAGACACTTGTGCTCACACAGGGGCTGAGCCTGGTCCACCACCAGAACTATCTTATAGAAAAGACTGCCTGGTTGGGGGAGGTTTTGGGTATTCAGTAACTAAAATCCTTTGCATTGGTTTCTAGACTAGTGGTTCTCAACTGGGGGCAATTTTGTTCCCTAGAGGACGTTTGTCAATGTCTGGAGTCATTTTTGACTGTCACAAATAGGGATGCTATTGGCATCTAGTACGGAGAGGCCATGGATGCTGCAAAGCATCCTACCTTGCATAGAACAGTCCCCCACGACAAGAAAGATCTGGCCCCAAATGCCTAGCTTGAGAAACGCTGTCCTGGACCCATTGAAGAATCCTACATTCTTTTCTAAAGCAAGCAAAGTGTATTAGGATTCCAGTACAGTTTGTACCACACTGTTTTTAGCCTTATAAAAGAGGACCTGCCGACCTCTATTATGATAATGCTGATGTCTAACGACCAACCACAGAACCTCAGTGACATACAGAATAAACTTTAGCTCATAAGTCTAGAGTCAGCTGGGCAGTTTGCTACTCTGGGCCAGGCTTTGCTGCCCTTGCCTGAGCTCACTCAGGTCTCTGCAGTCAACTGGAAGTTTGGCCTGGGAGGTGGCTGCCCCACATGGGTTTGCTCTTACGTCTGGTGGTAGGTGGGCTGTTAGCTGGCATGACAAGGGTGATTGGTGTGTCATCATCCAGCAATCTACCATAGATAGCCTTCTTCTCCAATGCCAATTTGCACTTATGCTTCAAAATTCACTCAACCACCACCTCTCCCAGGAAGCTTTGTCTGACCTTCTGTGTCCTCCTATTGGATCCCAGGCTGATGTCTCTCACAGCGTTCTTTACCCTGTGCCACAATCATGGCACAACTGTTGGTGTCCTGCCCCAGACCCCTAGCTACCCTGAGGACAGGGACCATAAAAAAAAGAATGAACATGTAGTTTCCTTTCTCTGTGTGTGTCTTGAATGTTTTGTAAGCCTAGCTGTAGAGCCTGGAGTTAGAGCTTGGCTTCTGGAGCGAGAATGCCTCCTTTCAGATCCTGCCTTTGCCTCTTATTAGCTCAAGCCGAGCAAGTGAATTCATGTCTCTCTTTCTCTGTGCAATGGGGAGAGAAATAGGACGTGATCCAGAGGCTGGTGAGGGCAAAACGAGGTAATAATACAGGAAAATTGCTTGGAAGAGTGACCGGCACATAGCAATCCTATAATGGCAGCTT
The DNA here is from genome assembly GCA_008750895.1 of Mirza zaza. Taxonomy (NCBI): domain Eukaryota; kingdom Metazoa; phylum Chordata; class Mammalia; order Primates; family Cheirogaleidae; genus Mirza; species Mirza zaza. The sequence goes on along the minus strand of VSMD01038467.1, from coordinate 33,993 downwards.
TTGTTATTACACGCTCCTCTTTCACCATTTCAATCTGGCACCTAGTGTGTAGTGAACTGTGACTTCATTCATTAATTTATTCATTTAACAAGTATCTGCAGAGCCCTTATGTATTCGAGAGACACTGTACTCCTTGCTTCTCCTAACATGGTAAGAGAACCACACATGGCACTGGCCAGTGGACTCCTCGACAGTTGAATTTGTTTTGCTTCTATGGCTGGTTCTGCATTCCCCTCCGTCATTAGAAAAGATTTATTTCCTTCTCCAGAGGTGACGCCACCAGGGAGTCACCACGCTCCCAGGTGAACGCGTCCTATACATCTTTTTTTCCCACACCTGACTCATCATGAGGTGTTACCCGGCTGTTGGATTCCTATAGATCACAGAGATAATGACAAGAACCGTGTGGGAAGGAGTTTTTAGTGAGCTCAAGAGCTGAATTGAGTGTTTCTGTAACATTTTGGGAACTGTTAAAATAAGACACTTGTACAATTTCAGACAGATTTTTAAATGGCAGCATAAAACAGCTGCTTCTGCCGTAGACTGGTTTCTGTGGGTTTTATAACCAGGAAAAATGAGAAGATGGCTCATGAATAATACACTGACTCAGTTCTGTGAGTCGCAACGCCCCTCACAGTGTGACTGTGTCTACCGCTTTTAGTATCTTGCACAGTGACTGAATGTCTCTCGCTCGGTGGGGCTCAGCAGAAATGGAATCCGGCAGGAGAATGGCGTCACCAGCTTCTCCCAGGTCCCGGCCGTGACCTCAGATGACTTGGTTGGCCTTGACATTGTTCTCCTTCCTAGAGGTTTCAGGTTAGAACTGGACACTTCCGCAACACTCACAGAAGCTTCCAGGTGTCTGGTGGGAGCTGGATTGCCAAGCTGGAAACTGAGGCAGACCCAGCCTGAACTACTGTTGGAGCTGCATTTTGATGGATCATCTCAGGAAGTTTCCTGTGCCATTACCGCTACTAAACACCTGTGTTCATGCTAATGTTTTTAGTCTCTAAAACACTTTTGTGTTACACAATCAGAAGAAATATAATTTAGCACTGATGATACTAGTTTTGAAAGTGTATTTAAACACTTCCATATGAGTTCGTCTTGCTTTCAAAGTAGGTATTTAGCTTTCTGAGTGCAAGGGCCCACGTCTTAAATTTGTCTTGTTTCCTCCACAATTCCTGGCACCAACCTGGACACATAGCATTGATTCCTGTCAGTTGTCACAAACTGGGAGCTCACAAATTTGTTTGGTTTGGCTATTTTGTTTTGCACCAGTGCAAAGTTATAAGAGACAGTGGAATTAGGTAGGTATTATCTTGGATCATAATGTAAGCAGCCTGGCATGGGGTGTTATTTCTGCATGTGCATGTGACCTTCCCTAGGGATTTGGGTTCCTGCCAATGCTCAAAGCTTGGAGTTTTCTTTCCATAACCCATTCTCTAAGTCTTGCTGTTAATTCAAGGTGCAGTTCTAGTTCTATCATCTCTCTGAAGACTTCCCGACATGGTTCTTACAGAGTCCCCCTCCTCTGAGCCACCGGCACTGACTCTCATTTGGTAGCTGGCACATATATCCTGGCATTTTTGCTCTGTAGGTATTTTTTCTCTTTGCCAATGAAGTTGGTAGACCCCCTGGTTTTTGCTTTTTTTTTTTAAGCCTACAGCACCCAGTATTCCCAGGCAGTCTCCCATCCAAGTACTAACCAGGCCTGACTTGTAGATCCTTTTCTGAGCAGGCCCTGAGTAACACTGCTTTGTAGCCCCACTGGTGACCTGTGCAGAATAGGTGCTAAAAATGCATTTGTAGGCAAGTCATTGACGCTCTAAAAGATGGATATTTATCACGGGCACTTTCCTGAGAGGACTAGACTGATCTTATGGCCACATTGCTATTGCCCAAATCTCCACGTAGCATTTGGTAACAACCATGGATGTCTTTTTGTTCTTTACCCTTTGTAATCATCATTACAGATAGCACAAGCCCCCAAGACCTCTGCAAACCTTGCCTCTTTCCCTGTATTCTTTCCAAAAGACTCCATTTGTTTGTTAAGCATCTGCCTGCATTTTCTTGAGCTAGCTAACTCATTTTCCTGAGTTAGTTCACTTGCAGGAGACAGAGTGCACCAAGTGCGGTATTTGACACATCCAGTAGTACCATCTTCCTTAATGGATAATTATTCCACACCTACTCTGTGCATCGTACCAAGTAACACCACTGGCAATTCATGATTCCTGCTCTAAGGAGCTTCCGGTCTAGTGGAAGAAATACGACAGACACACACACACACACACACACACACACACACGAAGTACATAAATAATTCAAGACACCATGTATAGTACTTAAATGTCAGTAAGTGCTACAAATTCCAAGGAGGGAGATGTCTCTAAAGAGCAGGAGGAGGTTTGGGGAGGAGGCAGAGCTATTCTGGGCCTCGAGCACGGGCAGACTTAGTGGGGTGGGAAGTCTTGAAGCTTCCGAGTCACAGAGGATCTGAGACTGTCGTGTCCATGGACAACATGTGAAAATATATGGTGTTCTGTCTGCTGCACAATAGGTGGTCAATAATTGCTTGTTTGCTTCATAGGAACTGTCAAAAGCGATCAGAACCTGGGATAGGGTAGACTAATTGGGATTGACAGGCACCAAGGGGACATGAGGACGTGATCGTCTGGATAAGGGTTTGGGCTGGAAGCAGTAGGCTGGGTGCGGAGGGCAGCACTGAGGATGTTTTCGAGTATTTGGAAGCTCCTAATTTGGAAAGTACACATGCTGAGGCACCGGAAGGAGTGGGCAGCAGAAGAGGGCCAAGTCTTGGCTCCACTCATTACACTCAGGCGGGTGAGGTTTGCCTGCAACGACTGGAGAAATACTTATGTCAAAGGAAGACTTCTAAATAAGAACTCCCCGAAATATGAAAATACCGAAATCTCAATGTAAAATGATCTAAATCAGGAGTACGAAATTTAAAATACTGAAGATTCCTGAGAACCTTTTCCCTCCACCCACTGTTCAGAGTCAGCAGTTCTGAGCAATTACTCTGCCCTGAACCATTCAGCTATTTTGTATGCCAGAAACCCGGCCTGATAGGGATGCTCCGAATTTGCCAAGTTGGAAATCAATTCTAGGCAAAAGCACTGATTAACAGCTGAGGTTTTGTCTGCCTCATCAGCTCTTAAATAAATAATGCATTTTCTATAGGCAGCTGTCGTTCTGGGCGGTTGGTGAGAGGTGTTTGGAGGTGGGACATGCCAATGCACTTTGTCATGGTGCTCTGTTGCTATTCTGAGTCAGACTTAATAAAACATAATCATTTTCCTGAACAGAACCGAATGAATAATAAGCCATTTTGGTGAAGGAGTGGGGTGGGTGGTGGTGAGGAAGAGGAAGGAGAGGAGCATTTTACAAACGATATGCATTCTGCTATTTTATTGTTATCCATCCTAAACAATATCCCAAAATTATGTTTATAGATCAGAGGAAAGTAACTGTCTTACTTTACCTTTGTCCAGAAAAAAAGCAGCCCATTGGCCCAAACTGCATGAAAGATCAAAAGACAGAATAAGAGAGATGCACCTCATAATCAAAAGGCATGTTTGAGTTGAGGTCCGTGTTGGAAAACTGCTCATTAGTCTGAAGAGTCTAGCAGAGTCCTAAGAAGGCTTTTCACATGCAGTTGGTTAAGCTGTTTCAGGTAATTCTACTGCCAAGAATCTCCCATGATTCCCAGCTTGGTCCCCAATGTAGAAGGCCCAGTCTTCCTAACCTAAGGAATAAATATCAGTACACCGAAAGGCTGCCTACCCTGTTGAGATATTGTCATGCGAAACTTAACATTTACTTTGGAAGGACCAGAGAAATTACCCTATGGAAGAACAACAGATGCATCCATGTGGAAACTCTACCAGTGTCTCAACTCTCAACTATATTTGACGTCACTCCAAGAGATTCTGACATGACTCTGTGCATTCAGGTTTATCTTGTATGGACTCAAGTGTGGATTATTGTAGACAAGACTTGGAACCAAGACTTGATATCTTTAATTAAAGCCATAGCCACTGTTAGCTGGATTTATAGAGTGCCTATTGTGTACCCCTGGCTGTACTGAGTACCAAAGATATACAGACAAGTAGTACACACTTCTACTCTTCAGGAATTGTGACAAGCCATGAGATAGACACACTGAAGTACGTACTGTGTCAAGGCAGCATGTGTTCCACAATAAATGGTTGGTACGGTCAGGGCATGGACTTCTAAATAGGAAGGTTCGTAGTGTGCTCAGGGGCAGTGTGACTGGAGTTGAAAGCTTACATACACAGAGGACCCAAAGGGGGTAACCTTGGCAAAGTGGTTTGCAGCTAACTTGCAGAGGACATTGATAGCCAGTCTAACTTCAGCTCTGCAGGTAGCTAAATCCACAGACTTTGAGCTGGGGCATCTCGTGTGCTTTGGTTTGGGAAAATAAACCTGGTGGTAGTGTGTTGGGTGAATCAGATTTAGGGGCAATAGAGCCATTAGGAGAGTTAGAATAGTTTAGACAGCAGCTGGTCCTCAATAAGCCAGGGTGGGAGTAGAAAGAAACTCGTGAGAGAAACTATGAAGAAAGAAGTGGTTCTTGGTACCAGACTTCCTTTCTGTTGGATCCTGGTTACCATAAGTATGTCTATCTTACTACTGTGATTAAATTGCAAGTTCCTTTAAAGTAATGCCTTGTTTGCACAAAGGAGGCTCTATTGGTTGAATTAATATGTTGAAATTAGATTTTTTTTCATGCTATTACTGGTGATTAAAATCTATGTAATTGTTCTCAAAGACATACCCACTATGGGTCTGTTTTGGATATCAAGACTATTTTATGCAAAAGGTCTATTTCCTGACAATGCGTTACTTTGACTAGAAATTTCCCCTGCCCACACATAAATACAGGCACAAAACCAAAAAAACCTCAGAATCAGAAATACTTCCTGTTTGACTAATAAACAGAAAGGGAATGCTTAAGGACGCCCTTGCATTTTGAGGCAGAAACTTAAAAGCTGTGAGGGGTATTAATCAGTTTCTCAGGCATTTAAGCATTTCATCACATTTGTTTTTCCACTTTTTGGATTCATCATTTTAAAAAGCCTCCAGCTTGGGGATTTCTGATCTGTAAAAAACCTTTTAACAAACATCCCTAACACCTTTTTATATGAATACCTCTTCTCAGAATGCAAAAATAGAAACTACTTGCTATTCTAAATTCTAAATAACATATAGTGCTCTGTTCCATGAGGCAGTGATGACCTCTCATAGTTTCTTCCCCTGAAATGCCAGCTGAGCTCTTGGCTTAGCCTGACTCTCTCTTCCAAGAGAGCTACAGATTTCACGGGCCACCAGGGCTACCTGGCATCCACCTCTGATACTGGTTGTGACTCTGAAGCTTCCCTACACTGCTGGCTTTTCCACTGTTGTTTAAAAACAGCTTATGCTTGCACTTCATTGTTTATTTCAGTTCATCTGCTTTCCGTATGGGTTGTAGAATATTCAGCATGGACTTCAAAGCAGGGTCAAATCCTGGACTGAGCACTTTGCTAGCTGGATGACCTTGGTCAAATAACCTCTGGGAGCCTTTGTTTTCACACTTGAAAATGGGAACAACCATACCTAATTCCAGAAATGTGTGGGGATTAAATAAGAGGAGACCATGCATGGAAAGCATCAGCATGTAGCAGAGTCAATAAACATTCGTTTCTTCTTTTGGGTGGGTACGTGTTTCTGAGCGTACTAGTGCTCAAGAGTAATGTAGTTGACGGAGAGGCAAGTCTCTCAGTACTGTAGTGGTTCTCACAGTGTGGTCCTTCAAACGCAGCATCAGCATAACCTGAAACTTGGTAGAAATGTACATTCTCAGGCTCCACCAGAGTCCTCCCGCATCAGAAACTCCAGGGGAGGGGCCCTGCTGTCTGCGGTTTAACAACCCTCCAGGGCATTCTGATGATCTGTGGGCTGATTCTAGATAAGGTCGGGTGTGTTTGTGGGCGTGGTGGGGTATTAATCTAAAGGAAACAAAGGGCTGAGGAGTAACCCCAGAGTAATTACACTATGTAGTTTTGTGTCCAGTCACATTATTTGTTCTCTTTCCTTGCCAAGCTAAGTCTTTGGGGCCAGGGATTTAGGAGTAGAGTTTGATTCCTCTGATCTGTTGAGATTTGAGGGTTTGAAGTGATCCCGAATCCCAGCCTCGGATATTAATATCGCAGCTCTGGTATTTCCAGATGGGCTTTGTCATCGGAGGCCTGTCTGCCTTTGGAGTGGGGCGGGAGGGACAAGATGTCATCAGGACCGGAAGGTATCCTCTGTTCAGATGTTTTTCTTATTTAGAGACATTGCTCCACCTTCCTTTTGGCTTTGAAACAAGACTTCGTAATTTTTAAATTTTTTTTTTTTTTTTTTTGAGACAGGGTCTTGCTCTGTCACCCAGGCTGGAGTGCGGTGGCACAATCATAGCTCACTGCAACCTCTCTACCTCTGGGCTCAAGCGATCCTCCTGCCTCAGCCTACTGAGTAGCTGGGACTACAATTGCTACCATGCCCAGGTAATATTTAAGTTTTTTTTTTTTTTTTTTATAGACGGAGTCCCACTGTGTTGCCCAGGCTGGTCTCAAATTCCTGGCTGGAAGCTATCCTTGTGCCTCAGCCTCCCAAAGTGCTGGGATTACAGGCATGAGCCCCCATACCTGGCCTTGAAATAAGATTTTGAGTTTTGTGTGTGGTGGGCAGGGAGCTCATCAAAGAACTGACGCTGAATGCCATTGGTCTTATATGAGCAGCTGCTTCAGAAAATGGGCATCCGGTTCTTTCAGTATTTTGATGCGCTTTGGGGTCAAAATTATAGCAAAACACACATAAACTAATCAATAGCTGGAAATGTCAGTCTCTGAGGGTCTGCCTAATAGCTCTGTTCAGGGACCGCAGCCACTCAAGCCGGGTAGAGCTCACAGTTGGTCAGATACCGCCCCCTTGTGGGCATCTGGCCTCACTGGGTGCATGGGAGCCTGTAACTTAGCTCAAACTTCCTTGGGGTGGTTGGCGAAATTTCTATGGCTTGCCTTTCTATTCTTCCTCCAGTCCTGAGCTTCTGTTGCCATTTGAGTTTCCATCAACCCTGTGCTGATTTTGGGAGATACAAAGGTTTTACCAGAATTGCCCAGTTGCAGCTGTGTGGGTTCAGGATACAGAGCCTTGGGCACAACTGGTGGGATTCTGCACATAAATAGGCCACACCCCATGATAATTTTTTAAAAAAAAATAATGACAGGGAATGAGCAACGTGTTAACCTGGGGAAGAACCTTCTGGACAGAAGCAATAGCAAGTGCAAACACCCTGTGGTATTAGTAAGATTGCTGCACCTGAGGATCTAATTGAAGGCTGTCGAGGTCACAGCATAGAGAACAAGAGGGACAGAGGGAGGACATGGGGTTAGCAAGGTCATGAGGCCATTGTAAATTCAGCTCTCCTCCTAGATGTGAGTGGAAACAACCGAAAGATTGTATGTGTCTAACATGGTCTCATTTACATTATTCAAAGGGCATTTAGGCTGCTCTCTGTCAAAGGGACTGTGTGGGAGCCAGAGGAGGCAGGACAGACAGACCAGGAAAGATTTCATGGCAGTCCAGGTATGATGCGATGATGGCTTAGATATGGGTGGGAGCAATTGGGGTGAGGAGAAGTCAATGACCCCCGGACGCACTTTGGAGGAAGAGCTCATGGAACTCGCAGCTGAACTGGACTTGGGGCAGGAAAGAAGAATCAGAGATATTTGCCTTTTAACATTGTTTATAGTTTTTTGGTTTTGGGGGTGTGTCTGTGTTTGTGTGTAGGGGGTCTTACTAAAGTACTATGTTTCGTTGCAAGAACTTGTGCTCTAAATAATTTTCTGGGGCCAGGCCCAGTTGCTCACACCTGTAATCCCAGCACTTTAGGAGGCTGAGGGAGGAGGATCATTTGAGGCCAGGAGTTGGAGACCAGCCTGGGCAACATAAAGGGACATCCATCTCTACAAAAAAAAAAAAAAAAAAAAATTAGCCAGGCACGGTGCTGCAATCCTTTAGTTCACATTATTGTGGAGGCTGGGACAGGAGGATCCCTTGAGGCCAGGAGTTGGAGGCTGCAGTGAGCTACAATTGCACCATGGCACTCCAGCCCAGGCAATGCAGCAAGACTGTGTCTCAGAAAAAAAATTGTGGGGAGAGTAGTTTGATATTGGCTTTGTTTATTTAATAGAATAAATGGCTGCAGATATCTCATCATCTGAAACATTCACCCTGCTCACATTCTCATTTCTTCAAAATGGAGGACAAAGTCTTACTTGTTGCTCAGGCTGGTCTCCAACTCCTGGCCTCAAGCAATCCTCCTGCCTTAGCCTCCCAAAGTGCTAGGATTATAGGTGTGAGCCACCATGCCCGGCCAAGAGCAATGTTTTTTTGTTTTTTTGTTTTCTGAGACAGAGTCTCACTCTGTTGCCTGGGATAGAGTGCCGTGGCATCAGCCTAGCTCACAGCAACCTCAAACTGCTGGGCTCAAGCAATCCTCCTGCCTCAGCCTCCCAAGTAGTTGGGACTACAAGCACGTGCCACCGTGCCCGGCTAATTTTTTTTTCCTATTTTTTAGTTGTTTTTGGCTAATTTCTTTCTATTTATAGTAGAGATGGGGTTTCACTCTTGCTCAGGCTGGTGTCAAACTCCTGAGCTCAAGCAATCCTCCTGCCTCGGCCTCCCAGGGTGCTAAGATTACAGGTGGGAGCTACCGCACCCAGCCAAGAGCAACGTTTTGACTTAAGAAACCTACTTTGTGTTTGGGCCCAAGGCCAGATTTTGAAATAGAATGAATCTGATTCTGTGGAACATTGGATGTCTTGTTCCAGTTTTTAGGAGCCTTTTTTTCCTGCTGACTCTATTCCTTTTTTTGAGACAGACTCTCACTCTGTTGCCCACGGCTATAGGCCATGGCATCAGCTTAGCTCACAGCAACCTCAAACTCCTAGGCTCAAATGATCCTTCTGCCTCAGCCTCCTGAGTAGCTGGAACTACAAGCACACACCACCATGCCCGGCTAATTTTTTCTACTTTTGGTAGAGATGGGGTCTCGCTCTTGCTCAGGCTGGTCTCGAACTCCTGAGCTCAAACGATCCACCCGCCTCGGCCTCCCAGAGTGCTAGGATTACAGGCTTGAACCACCGCGCCTGGCCTCTATTCCTTTTTTAATGCTGAGAAAAGAGACCAGTGAAGTCATGGCATTAGACAGCTGGCAGCAACACTTTCCCATCACACATGGAGTGCTTTCTATGAGTTAGAAATTCCAACTTTGATGGTTACCCCTTGTCTGACTTCCTTACGCCGTCCCACGTGGATTTATACTCACCCGGGCAGGACGACACCCGTGAGGGTGCGTGAGCGTGTGGAAGCGTGCATGTGTTGGGGCACGAGTGTGAAGGAGAGAGTGACGAGAGAGAGGGGACAACAAGGTAGGCAGAGACTGAGATACAGAGCAGCAGGAGCAGAGCCAGGTCGGGAAGCTGGAAGCTGAGCAGTGAATGTAGACGGCCACGTTTCCTCTGGTTCCTCACTTTGAGGTTGCAAAACCTGCTGCAGGAGAGACCTGGGGCATTCACGGTCATTTTCAGCAGGGTCTCTTTCATGTGGTGTTGGGTTCTTCTGCTTTCTCTACAACAAGGGAAATTGGGGCTTGTAGTTGAGACACCAGTTGAAGCTTAGGGAGGATGCAGTGGCAAGTGGGATAAAAGGCTTTGGAGTTTTTATTTGGTAGAGTGACAGGTACAGAACTGTGTCCCCCATCAGATACATTCAGGTTCTAACCCCTGGTATCTGTGAATGAGACCTTGTTTGGAAGTAGCATCTTTGCAAATGCAATCGAGTTAACATGAGGTCATTAGGGTAGGCCTTCATCCAACATGACTGGTGTCCTCATAGCAAGGGGGAAATTAGGACACAGACTCACAGAGAGAACGCCATGTGATGACAGGGACAGAGATTGGAATGATGCAACTGCAAGCCAAGGAATGCCAAGGGTTACTGGCCACCACCCAAAGCTAGTAAGGGGCAAGGAAGGATTCTCCCCTGCAGGATTCGGACGGAGCGTGGCCCTGCTGGGAACTTGATTTTGGACTTCCAGCCTCCTGTAGTCTGGAGCCACCCAGCTTGTGGCACCTTGTTACAGCAGCCCTCAGAAACTAATATGGGCAGTAAACACAGTATAAGTCAGCAGCGTGAGATGGGGGCCAGAGAGCTTACCCTGTGTTTGAGCTGTGTCACAGGAGCGTAGCTTGTAAAGCGAGAGAGGAGGAGGTTCCCGTCCACTCGGGGCTGGTCACGCTGCACGTGGACTATTGCACTCACTCCTGGGAAGAATATTTGGCAGGACATTGATAAGCCAGAGATTGTTCAGAAAATACCCAGAGTGGGGAGGGGAGCTGGAACCCCCCACACACACACACACACCCACCCATACACCCAGACTTTCGTAACCTGGAGCCGACTCCCCTCATTGTTGCAGCTTTAACTCACAACACTTCCGTTCATGTATATTTAATCATCATTCACATAAAGATAAACCGTGTCCCAGGCTGCCTTCTTTTAACATTCCACAGATGATTCATTCCTGCGGCTTCAGTTTTCATTTCCAGCCAAATTTCTCTCTGGGGCTCCAGGTCTGTATATCCAACCACCTACTCCACTCCACGTGATGATCACGCAAGCTGAACTTACGTAAATAGGAGTCATTATTCACCCCACCTCCCCAGACCTGCTCACCCGTCTCTGTGCCCAGTCTCAGCAGAGGGCACCTCCACCCACTTGATGGCCTGAGCCATAACTGTGGGTGTCACCGCTGTGATTGGCCCCAGGAGCTCCTCCAGGGCTGGGCCTGCGCCTGCCCTTTCCCCAGCGTTTCCCTCCAAGCCCCGCAGGACAGGTTCTGCCCACAGTGACAGTCACTTGAGTAGACAGACAGCACGCACTTTCACCCCATGGGAGAGCAAGACAGTTTTCACTTTGTCTTGGAATAAGTCTACCTGGCCACACTACAAGAGCTTGGTTGTTTGAACAACATGGATTTTCTGGAAATATTTTAAGAGACCGAAGATCAGACAGTGCAGTAGAACATGTGCTTTCTTAAAAGTAAAAAAAAAAAAAAAAATCAAGGCAGAAATAGTTTGCCCTGTGGTACTCATAGTGAATTCCTTGAGAAGAGTCCCACTGTTCCCAGATGTCTAATTTGAAGATTAATCTGACACTGTGGCATTACCTGCTCCTTATAGGCCTCTAGAGAAAGTTGGATGGTATAGAAAAATAGAAGGTAACTACTCAATTCCTTACTTTTGGTTTTAAAATTATACTTCCTCCCTTCCTCCCCCCGCTCCTTGTTATGGACCATATGTTTGTGTTCCCCCAGAATTCATATGTTGAAAGCCCTAACCCCTAATGTGATGGCATTTGGAGATGGGGCCTTTGGGGGTGATTAGGTTTAGATGAGGTTCATGAGGGTGGGGCATTAATGTCCTTACAAGAAAAGGAAGAGAAACCAGAGCTCCCTGTCTCTGCCAAGTGAGGATCCAGTGAGATGGCAGCTTTCTGCAAGCCAGGAAGAGAGCTCTCACTAGGAATTAAGTTGCCAGCTCCTTGATCTTGGACTTCCCAGACTCCAGAACAAAAAATAAATTCCTGTTGTTTGTAAGCCACCCAGTACACAGTATTTTGGTATAGCAGCCCAAATGGGACTAAGACACTCTCTTTCCCTCTCTTCCCTCCTTAATTCCTTCTTTCTCTTCCCCATTCTCTCTCTCTGTCTCTCTCTCTGTCTCTGTCTCTCTGTCAGCTGCAATCTCTTTTCTGACTTCATTTCTTGTGGGCAGGAAGAGCTATGGGGTTTCCAGAGAGCTTGTATTTAGGTCATGGCAAGTAGTTCAGGTTTCACAGGCACAGGACAGATGGCGAACCAGCTTTCTTTCAGAACGGAGGGCTCGCCCAGCGGGAGAAGGCCGGGTTATTCTCTGGCCAACTTCATCTTATATGGGACAGTGCTTAGCTTACTCTCTTTTCCTCATTCTAGACCTTTGGGGTGAAAAAAAAAACCTTTTTTTTTTTTTTATACACGAGATATGTCTGGGAACATGAGGAGGGAGATGAAGGCCCCAGGTGCAGGCAGAACTCTCTGGGAAGATGGGATGAAGCCAAGTGGGGCATTTAACACATTGGAGGCAGAGTGGTAAAATGCAGGGAGTCCGAGGATTGGAAATGAAGACTCGTGTCTGAATCCTTGCTCTGCCACTTAATAGCTATGTGGTTTGGCAAGCAATTTAACCTCTCACCCTCAGTTATTTCATGTGTTAAATGGAAATATGGTAACTGTTTCACTAAGTTGCTGTGAATAGTAAATGAATGGGAAAAGTACCACATAGTGGCACTGGTCCCAAATATGGAAACTCACGTGTGGAGATTTCCCACCTTTTCTGTCTAGATTCTCAATCTCTTTTCATATTTGTCTTTTCCTCCAAACAACACTTTCAGGACAGAGGCTATCTTGTTTTCGTGTAGCTAGTGCCTAGCTTAGTGTGAAGCACCTGTTAGATGCTCAGGACAGGGCCGTGGAACAACTGAGGGCACAAACGAGTGTCCCCAGGGTTGGGATCAAGTAAATGAAGTCTTGGTCCAACACATTGTGTCCTGTTCTGCTCCTCTCCCCTGCTTGTCATGTCTTCTGGTACTTTCCGAATACTCTCCCATCGCATCTTTCTGCCTTCTCACTCAAATTCACTTGGTAATGCATATTTTGAGAATATATCTCAGACCTAAGTTCCTCTGAAACCTCATTTTGACTTTTTACCAAGTTGCTCAGATAATCACTGTAATTGCAGAGATGTTCGGGTAAGCCCTTCAATTAACTGCCTTTCATTCCAAGAGCCAGGAAATTTCACATGGGTGGAGAAGGAGTTTCTGCAGTTGTCATGGCAACGGCAGCAATCCGGAGGTCCTGTATTCTCTTCCCTGCACCTCCACATGCAAGGCTCACACCCTCCCCCCCCCCCCCCCCCCCCATATGCCCTATTCAGCATGGTTTCTTTGATGGTTTCTGGGCAAAAGTCTATTGGTTGTGACATTCTTTGAAGTGAATATAGGGCTAATAGGATATAAAGCCAAGGTCAGACAGCTCTAAGTAAAGCAGGCCTTTCTCATTGGTACAAAATTTGAGACTCGGGCAGGAATTAACTGAAGCCTCTCACTTTACTGAAACCTGTTTGGCCAAGAGACAGGGACATTGGTGGGTTTTGCTTTCCTCAAATCCTTCAAGCTAAAGTCACAGATGTCCCCTCCCCAGTGAGCTGTGTCTCAGCCCTCCAATTCCCTGAACAATCTGTGTCCAGCTGGAGGTTCACCCACATACTCAGGCCTGCCTGGGCCTGAAAGAGGGTCAAAATCGAAGGCAACGAGAGATGAAAATGCATTTGAGAAATGTCTTTAAGAGGTAGAAGGAGCTGAACTTGCTAATGGATTGGAAGCAGGGGGTAAGGAAGAGAGTGACCAGATTTCTCATCAGAGCAGCAGCATGGATCGTGGCTTCCATTAAGTTCCCGCCAAGATTGGGAACTTGTCTAAGTTCCCACAGGGGGAGAAGCAGGTTGGTGGGGGACAGAAGAGGATTTCCACTTTGCACACGCTGGGGTCCTAGCACAACACTTGGGCACACAACAACTTATTTCAATTCTGCTTTTTCATGTGGAACTGAACAACCTCCCCAGTCCCCATCCTGGCTCACAAGAGGAATCGAACTGAAATGAAGAGGGAAAGGACTTCATCAGAGTTTCATAATTCTGAAAAGTCTCTAGTGTAGATCTCTATGCCTATCCATCCAAATCTATAACTGTGTTAGATTCACATCTGCCTGTGAGCTGGCCTGCACAGGGTCACTGAAAAGAATCATTAACCATAATGTGAAAACTAAATCCACTGCAGTTCAACACTTGTAATTCTCCTTTCTCTCTGCTCTTGGGGCTCCTATTAAAACCCCTGTGTGATTTTTCCTGATGTGGCATTTTAGCATCTACGGCACCCTGTGTATAGCCTTGGCATCACTGAGACCTCTCATTGTTTTTCAGTTTCGGTTCCTCAGGAGGATAACTGTTTAGCTCTTTTAGGTATCATTCCTTGTGCTTTCTAGAGTGAATTTTATTTATTACCCTGTGGCAATTTAAATCTGACTATACCAAGCACTCTTCAAGTCTAGCAAAAATGAATTCTGCTGTCCTTGTGTGATGCATTTAGACGTTAGGAAAAAAAGATAGAAACTATTTTGAAAATAATATGGAGTATTTCCCAAAGCTTTCCCACTATGTTGATCTCAGTGTGTCCTCATAAAAACTCCATGAAGTTAGGCCGGGCGCGGTGGCTCAAGCCTGTAATCCTAGCTCTCTGGGAGGCCGAGGTGGGCGGATCGTATGAGCTCAGGAGTTCGAGACCAGCCTGAGCAAGAGCGAGACCCCGTCTCTACTATAAACAGAAAGAAATTAATTGGCCAACTAATATATATAGAAAAAATTAGCCGGGCATGGTGGCACATGCCTGTAGTCCCAGCTACTCAGGAGGCTGAGGCAGCAGGATTGCTTGAGCCCAGGAGTTTGAGGTTGCTGTGAGCTAGGCTGACGCCATGGCACTCACTCTAGCCTGGGCAATAAAGTGAGACTCTGTCTCAAAAAAAAAAAAAAAACTCCATGAAGTGAAAGAACAGATGGTCCTGTTTTCCGGATGTGGAAGCTGAGGCCGAGGAAGGCTGCACATGGCTGAGGTCACCAAGTGGATCAGTAGGAACAGGAACAAGCATTTTGTGTAGCACCAGGCAGTGACCCAAGCACTTTACTGATACTGTCTCCCTGTGAGTGTCTATAATAGTCATCACAGCCAGCTTTATTTATGGATGAAAACACTAAACCTCAGTTGGTGAGTGACTTGCCAGAGACCACGTAGCTGTAACTGGCTATTGCAACACCAACTGGTACCCTGCGATTCAAACCTGTCATTCACCAAGCAAAGTCAGCACAGACCCCGCAAGTTAGAGGCACCATCCCCTACAGGATTGCCCCACTTAGAGATCAGCTGCAAATGGAATTGTCATCACTCATAGTTCTGATTGATACATTGGCTACAAATCTAGAGGGTTCCCACAACCCCCCTCAGTTTCAGTAATTTGCTAGAGCAACTCACAGAACTCAGAAAAGTGCCATACTTAAGATTACAGTTTTATTCTACAGCATACAAATCAGGACCAACCCAATGAAGAGATACAGAGTGCAAAGTCTGGAGGGTTCTGAATACAGAGTTTCTGTGCCCTCTCTCTGGACCAGGGGACATCACCCTTCCAGCATAGGGATGTCTTCACCAGGCATGAAGCTCAATGAGTTTTTATTGGGATTCATTATGGAGGCGTAATTGGTATTTCCAGCCTCCATCTCCTTTCTGGGCTCAAAGTCCCAACCCTCTAATCACATGGTTGATCTTTCTGGTAACCACCCTCCATGCTGAGTCATCTTATTGTCATAAACAGGTGTGGTCCAAGGGGCTCCTGGATAACAAAGGCACTCCTGTCACTTGGGAGAGGCCAAGGGTTTTAGAGGCTCAGTTCCAGAAACCCGAGATAAAGACCAGACAGACTGTTAATCTTATACTACAGTAGCAGAGACAGGCAGGTCTTGACACTGCGTCTGCAGAGTCCGGGCCAAGTGCCTTCTTCTGTGCCCGATACTGAACCCGGAGCGCCTGGCTCCCACCTGGCTTCCTGACTATGAGTTCAATCTTGAGAAAGTAAGAAATTGCGATGTATTCTGACCTCCTACAGACTTGGAGAGAGGCTGCAGATGCTTCACAGCCACATCCTGTCCTTCCGTTTTGCCCACCTGAAACCAGACCCAACCCACAATCCAATTTCCACATTTCTAAGGAATAAACCTAAGGCAGGAAGGATGCTGATGACTGTGCTGAGCCTCTTCCATCCTACCAGGACGCTTGTCACCAGGACGTGGGGCTGCTGCAAGCAAGCCACGTGGGAGGTGCTAGCACAGACCGTGATTGCGGAGGTCTGCGTTTATCCTTCATCTGCATTTTAAACAAAAACCCTCCATCCTACACAGCTTTCTGCCCTAGGTAGCTGTGTTCCAAAACTTGCAAGCCAAAACGGAATGGTGCATGAGGAATGATTTTGTTGGGACTCAGAAAACAATAGCCCAAAATGAAGGCCTCAGAAGCAACCGTTTTTCTATGACCTACTCCTGCCCTCCTGTCTCCCAGTCCCACTCTCCCCCACAGCTGGCCATCGAGACTAAAATCCCTCTTCCTCAAGGCAGGTCATAGAAACCAGAACCCCTTTTTCCAAATCCAGCCACAAAACCAAAGATATTACTCTAACTCTCCCTCTGCTTTTCTGCATAAAAACTGGCCATAAAGAAATCATCTGACCTACCTAGTTGGTAGGCCATAAGACCCCCCACACACATACTCCAGGCCCCTGCCCACACCCAGAAGGAAGGAATACATACTTAGAGAGGTCAAGAAGAATCTAGACAGACAGGCTTTGCTGAATTTCCTCACTTGGTCTATTAGCACTAGATCATAGTCTTTTTGTCTAATCTTCTTTCTACATACCTGTCCATACTTTGTTGAACCTAAACATAAAAATGGACAAGTTCCCCTGTATCTTTGGGTCTCCCTTCTGAGGGCTCCCATGTAAACACATTAAATTCGTATGCCTTTTCTCCAATTAATCTGCCTTTTGCAAGTTGATTTTTCAGCAAAGCTTCAGGGAGCCCAGGGGAACTTCTCCCTTGGCCCCAGCAATTTCGAAGGAATAAAATCCCGGGCAGGCCAGCTACAAAAGGGCAGCACATCCACTTTAATTATGGATGCAAAGCCCTGCAGTGGTGAACGGGAAAGGAGTTTTCATTTACTGCACACCTACTACATGCCATGCACCCTGGCAGGCATTTAGATGCCTCACGTCAATTGCACCCCGCAGCTCTATGAGGTCTGCCTTGCTATCCTGCTTCAACACATAGCGAAACCGAGGCTCTGGACCAGAAAAGAACTTGCCCAAAGATGCGCAGTTTGGAAGGGGCCAAGTTCTGACTCAAACCCAGGTTCAACTCCAAGACCCACTCTCTCGATCATTCCCAGGCTGCCTCCAGCAGCTGGGAAGAGCTTGGAAAATGTTTCTGTCATTTTTGTTTGCTTGCTGCTTTATTTAACATTATTTTTGTATGATTATGTAATTAAACTGTGATCCCCAGAAAACCTGTAATTTTGAAAGCCCAGGGCAGCAGAACGGAGCTAATCAAAGAAAAGCTCCATTACATTAATCCTGCTGGGAGGTTGCTCAGGTCACATCCCTGAACGCCCTCCCGACCTTGCTTAGCTTAGTGTAAACATCAGGCCCTTTGCAGTTCTTAAACCTCTGCTCGTTTAGGGCCCTGGTGCAGAACAAACGCGCTATTAATGATAAAAGTCGCAATCACTTAAAAGTCTCGCCGTGGGACTACGAGACACGCACCATTCCCAGCTGCAGTTCGGTTTTACCATGAACTACCACCGGCCTCTGTTGATAAACCCGGGGCCTCTGGGAGGGTGGCGGGAAGGCCGGCGCCGCGTTAGCTCAGGGCCACTGCCACCTAGTGGCCGCCCCGGCACCTGCGGGCCTCCTGGCACTTGGACTTCCACCGGGGTGGGGCAGGGCTCTGGGGCGCCACCTTCTCCAAGTCCTCAAGCGGGACTTTCCACAGCACTGGAGGTAACGTGTGTGAGAGGAGAGGAGGGAGGCAGTCACCATAGTTCATGCAACCGCAAAATTCTAAATAACGGTCATGACAGATTTTTGGACTCAGACTCACAATTTTGTTTGTTTTGACCTCATGCAGGGGTAGTACAAGAATGTGTTGGCTCCTGTTTTTTTCCGGTCCTTGGTCCCACTGGCATCTGGCTCCATAAACACATATGAAACCATCTATCTTAAAATAATGTAGAGCCATAAGGCCATAAATAGTATTCAAAGTCTGATTTTTATAGAAGTGTAGTTATAACCAGAAGTTAACCAGCCATTGTTCCCTAACTTCCTTCCTGCCGTAACTGGTTACTGCTTAGTGACACTATCCTCCCTGATGGGTGCACGATTTGTGACTTCCCTACTAGCCTATAGATGACATTGCCGTTGTAAAGCCCAAGGACTGGTGCTTCTCTAGATGACATCACTGTCATAAAGCCTAAGACTGCTCTGTGAAGTATTTTTCAGACTCTGTATCCCGGAGGGACCCACTGGACACCAACCGGACCCGTGGATAGGCGGGGGAGCAGATCCAACAGCCTTGCGACCCCCTACCCAGGAAATCTCCCAACTGAGAAGACAATCTCTGCTTCCCCCCTGCGAGTTCATCCCCTGCCAATCAGCAGCAGACCCAATTCCCTCGCCCTTTGCCCGCCAATTTTTTTTTTTTTAAGACAGAGTCTCACTCTGTTGCTCGGCCTTGGCGTCAGCCTAGCTCACAGCAACCTCCAACTCCTGGGCTCAAGTGATCCTTCTGCCTCAGCCTCCCGAGTAGCTGGGACTACAGGCACGAGCCACCATGCCCGGCTAATTTTTTCTATATATTTTTAGTTGGACAATGAATTTCTTTCTATTTTTAGTAGAGACGGGGCCTCGCTCTTGCTCAGGCTGGTCTCGAACTCCTGACCTCGAGCAATCCTCCTGCCTCGGCCTCCCAGAGTGCTAGGATTATTAGGCGTGAGCCACCGTGCCCGGCCCTGCCGGGCTATCTTAAAAAATTCTTTCTCACAAATTCTCGGGGAGATGGATTTGAGAAATTCCTCCCATCTCGTCACATGGCGCCTGCGATATTAAACTCTTTCTCTGCTGTCACCGCTGCTGTCTCAGTGTATTGGCTTCCTGTTGAGCAGCGGGCAGGCAGTGGACCTGGTTGGGCTATAACACATACACAGCGGTCTCTTCATCCATCTTTCCCCAAGGTGTCGTCCTGAGTCGACCCCACAGCCCAGGGTGCAAATGAGAAAGTTCAGTACTATCCCGGACCATCCACTCGACTGATTTTATTTGCTTTTCAAGGCATTGTTCAGCCACCTGCCTGGAGAAGGGTGGTCAGACACTTGCTCAGCACTGTTCCACCGTGTGTCATCCCTTGAGTCAGTGCCGAGAATGCAAAGTTTGTAAGTCATGTTTCCTAACTTTGAGAAAAGCACAGCCTGGTTGGGGAGATGGCCTTGTTAAGGTACAGTCGCAGTAGGAGACAATAAACAGTCAGTGGCGTAGGCCAGGATAGAGCTATAATAGGGCCAGGTCAGGATTTTTTTTTTTTTTGAGATAGAGTCTCACTCTGTTCCCCGGGCTAGAGTGCTATGGTGTCAACCTCGCTCACAGCAACCTCAAACTCCTGGGCTCAAGCAATCCTGCTGCCTCAGCCTCCCAAGTAGCTGGGACTACAGGCATGTGCCACCATGCCCGGCTAATTTTTTCTATATATATTTTTAGTTGGCCAATTAATTTCTTTCTATTTATGATACAGACGGGGTCTCGCTCTTGCTCAGGCTGGTTTCGAACTCCTGACCTGGAGCTATCTGCCCGCCTCGGCCTCCCAGAGTGCTAGGATTACAGGCGTGAGCCACCGCACCCGGCCTCAGGTCAGGATTTGGAGTCAGATTTACCGGGGTTGAATCATGGCTCTGTCACTTACTTGTCCTATACAGGACTTGAGGGAATTATTTGGCTTCTCTGTCAGTTTTCTCATCTGTAAAATGGACGTAATAACGTCTGCCCTGCTAGACTGTAGTAAGAAATAAACCCAACTGTGGAAATAAGCAAAGATCATCTTTATGAGAACAAACAGAGCTTGCTATAGTGAGGGGGGTCAGCCACCATCCAGCACGTGGTTTGGTAGGGACTCAGGCAAGCAGGGGAGCAGAAGAGCTTTCCAGAGAGAAGAGGGGAGGCTTCAGGTCTGCTCAGATTGGAGGCTGTTAGCATGGGGAAGCCGCAGGAGGGTTAACTAGAAGCATGGCATGGTGTACTATTGGTTTACGGGGGACATTTGGCTTTTTCTGATTAATCCTCAGTTGGAAGTGAGGGCAAAGATAAGGCAAGTTGCCAGTCACTGACCGAGTCCTGACCATTCTGGACTGACTGCTGCAGAGGCTGTGGTTTGGCTTCCTGGGCTGGTTGCTGCAGGGCTTGTGGGTTGCAGTTCTATTGTCACATGCAGTCTGGCCACTGTCCATTAGTCAATCTCTCATAATGCATTCAAAGTTTGTCACGTGGTATGATATGCACAGGTATTCAGCAGGTAGCAATAATTCACTAGGTAGGTATAATTGTTATTATACTTTACTGTGATCAGAGGTGACTCCAAACTTGCGATTAGCCAGACTTTAGTGGAAGCCTCCCAACAATGGTTCTCCCCATTCAGTCAGGGTTCAGTCGGGGAAAACAGAGACAGTGCCAGCTATTTTAACAGAGATAGTTTAATAGAGGCAATTGATTCCAGGGCGTAGGAGGCTGAAAAAGCAGAAAGGGGACAATGAGATGATACAGGAAGCAGCTGCCAGCCCTAGGACTGCAGGAGCAGAGAGAAGAGATCGAGGCTATTCAACTTTGAAGCCCAGAGGGGAACCTTCATAGAGTGGGACCCGGATCTCTAGGGAGGGCGGTGCTGCTTAGAGGTGCTGCTGTCTCTGGAGCTTGGGGGAGGCCCGTGAGGGCTGGGACCCTGACCTGCAAGCACTGGCAGGCTGGGCAGGTACATCGGGGGCCCCAGAAGCTGATGCAAAAGAGTGGAAAACCCCTGGAAACCAGGACACATCGCTGCTCTGGATGAAGAACCACTGTTGCAAGCTACAGACAGGAATAGCAAGGGACGGAAATGGGACTCGCCTCTCTCACCTCCAGCCTTCCTGGCTTCCGCTTGTGGCCCTGCTGGCCTGAACCGACAGGGACCCGGCTGGTGACAGAAGGATGAGCCCCAGCTCGGCGTCACGGGGACGGAAAGACAGCAGCTTGTTAGCCAGCATACCCTCTTCCCCGTTATTACAGAGCCCCAGCTTTGTTCCAATAGAAGGTGGCTCAATGCATTAGTGAAACACAGGCACCTCCACCCAGATCCGGAGGTGAATCTTGATTGGTACATACTTCTCTCCAGAGCCCCTTTTTTTTCAAAACTAAAGAACGGCCTGTCAAAAGCAGACAATCAGTTAATAACTCCCAGTTTGGATCATTTCCTGGCTACCCACCTAGCCCTCCCCTTTCCTTTGAGTCTGGAGACACGGGGACCTTCACGAAACCCCGAGCCTCTTCCTCCACGGTGATTGTGGGGCAGCCACTGCTGCCTTTCCTCTTCTCTACCCAGAACCAAGAGACTCCTGGAGAATTTTCCAGCCCTTTCCTTAATAGGGCAGAGGGAATGGGAGGTAGGATTCCACTTCTCTTCCAAATTAGATCTGCCAGTTTTGTTAGACTCTTTCATGAGAGTAATAAGGCTGGAGATTTGGCCCATCCCACTGAAAGGAGGAAGTGCTGTAACTGTATTTTCACCCTATGCCAGAGGTGATACCAGGGATTGGGAAAACCGAGATGAATCAAGCATGGTCTTTTCCCTAGAGGAGTTCACATCTAGTGGAGAGACAGACTCCAGCGAATCAGTATAATATAACCTGAGCATAAACACGAGTACATAGTATCATGGACCTAATGCCTAATTCTGTGAAGGTCTCAGTAGACTTCCCAGAGGAGGTGGCATTTGACTTGAGCCACAGGGTGGAAGTCTGCCAGGAAGGCGAGGGAATGAGTGGGCCCCCCAGGCAGCGGGCGGCCTCTAAGGAGGTGTGCGAGGCTGGGGCAGAGGTCTGGGGATGTAGGGTCAGGGGCAGACTCTGGGATGATGAGCCTGCAGGGGTGGAGGGGGACCAGCTCCCCAAGGGCCTAGGATGACACTCGACAGAGACATGGGGAGCTGGGGAGGGACATGACCCAGCCTGCAGTGTAGACAGCTCACTCTAGCCACTGTGTGGAGGCTACATCAGGGAAAGGAGCTGGCAAGGTTGGAGGCAGAAAAGCTGCTGAGAGGCGATGTCATCATACCCGTTGGTGGCTTTAAAGATGCATTAGAGACTCGCCCAGGCTCTCCAGACAGAGAGGGGTTCAGTGCAGCAGATGCAAATGAATACAGAGCGGGAGGGCTGGGCCCGGGATTCTGCCTGTAGGTTGTAGGTGCTCCCAGCAGAGACACCATGGTTGACCAAGAAAGACCATGTTTCAAGGAATGTTGAGGCATCCAGGAAACTCGTGTGGAGAAAAGTGGTGGGAGGCAAGGCTGGGAAGAGGGGGCGCACACTTTGGAGTGCACTAGATACCGCAGTGTGGGTGCCACTCCCGAGGCCCCCGATGACTGGCGCAGACTCTGACGCAGAGAGATGACGTGGTGGGAGGCTGCGCTCCAGGAAGGTCAATCTGGGAGCTGGGTGCAGGAGGGGTCGGAGCAAGAAGGGAGGGAGTCCTGCCATCAAACTTGGGTACAGGCTGCGAGCACAGGGATCAGAATCAGTGAGGTGACATCGGGAATGAGGAGGATGGGTTGACCTTGGAAGGGGGAAGGTGCAGTCGCAGTGACTGATGTGGGAATGGGGGTCGGGGTGGGAGTCAAGATGTTCCCACGTTTTTTGTTAACATAAGTGAGAGGGAGGTAGGAATTGGGAAGGCAGGCGAAGTAGCAACCTTAGTGCCAGCTGCTAGTATCTGAATAATGTGCCTTTTCAACTTGTATCCACGTTGCTGGTGTCCTGTAATGGAGCCAGACTCACCACTTGTGACTTCAGATGAGGATATTGAAGCAACAGGGAAGGGACGACAAAGAAATGAGGAGTCGAGGCCCCAAGGGCAATTTGATTACTGGCAGTAATTTTCATTGCAACAATAGTCATCCTAGTACTCCATTTATTTTATATGTATGTTTGAAAGTGCCCCATTAGGCTAATTTTAGTTAGTGTGCAGTGACGTGCGTCTACTAATTTACTTCCGGTAGTACCATAAATGAGTCCAACACTCTGGAAAGCAACATGATGACATGTGGCAAATCCCACTCCTAGGAATTTATCCTAAGGAAGTATATATTTTTATAGCCAAAGCTAAGAGCCCAAAGTTCTTTACAATGTTATCTATGCTGACCAAAAATAGTGAAGAAATAAAATTCCAACAAAAGGAAATGATTTGGTAAATGATGCTATGATGATCCAGTAAAATATTATAAACTTATTAAAGTGCCAATTATAAATATACTAACTGGAGGGGAACATGGAAACATGTTTGATATGATAAACAGCAGGGGGGCGGGAGAGTACAAAACACTTTGCAGGTTAATATAACTGTAAATAGGCTGGAAGGTAATTTGAAGAAATACAAGTAGGCATTGTAGTGAACAGCTTGGGCTTGGGAGTCAGGACACCAGGCTCAAATTCTGTGATTTACTAGCCTGTGACCTTGGTGATGCCATCACCTTCTCTTAGGTTCAGTCGCTATCTGTGAAATGTGTGTGGTTAAAAAATGAGTGTAATAAAAACACCCACTGCAAGAAGTTGTGAGTACACAATGCGATAATGCATGGAAAGCTCTTTTTTTTTTTTTTGAGACAGAGTCTCATTCTGTTGCCTGGGCTAGAGTGCCATGGCATCAGCCTAGCTCACAGCAACCTCAAACTCCTGGGCTCAAGCAATCCTCCTGCCTCAGCCTACCAAGTAGCTGGGACTACAGGCATGAGCCACCATGCTCGGCTAATTTTTTACATATATTTTTTCAGTTGTTCAGCTAATTTCTTTCTTTTTTTTTTTTTTCTTAGTAGAGACAGGGTCTCTCTCTTGCTCAGACTGGTCTTGAACTCTTGAGCTCAAATGATCTGCCCACCTCAGCCTCCCAGACTGCTAGGATTACAGGCGTGAGCCACCACACCTGGCCTATGGAAAGTTCTTGGCTCTTGAAAATGTTCAATAAGTGACACTTATTACTATGGGTGATTTCTATTTTAAATATATTATAGATGAAATGCCTATATTTTTTTTAAATAAAAATGCACAAGTGAGGGCTGGACGCAGTGCCTCATGCCTGTAATCCTAGCACTCTGGGAGGCTGAGGCGGGCAGATAGCTCCAGGTCAGGAGTTCGAAACCAGCCTGAGCAAGAGTGAGATCCCGTCTCTACTATAAATAGAAAGAAATTAATTGGCCAACTAATATATATAGAAAAAATTAGCTGGGCATGGTGGCACATGCCTGTAGTCCCAGCTACTCAGGAGGCTGAGGCAGGAGGATTGCTTGAGCCCAGGAGTTTGAGGTTGCTGTGAGCTAGGCTGACGCCACGGCACTCACTCTAGCCTGGGCAACAAAGCGAGACTCTGTCTCAAAAAAAAAAAAAAAAATGCACAAGTGATATATTATAACTCTCTTTAATGGAGTTAAGTAAGACTCAAATAGAATTATACAAAACATTGAGAAGAAACTATTAGGTGCTAGGTTCTCTGTTTTGTCTTTGTGGGTTTTGTTTTTGTTTTATTTTTGCATTTTAACCCTACTTGGCATGTGAAGAACTCTGGCAGTAAAATAAATACAATGCTAAAAAAACCAAAAATAAATTCTTATCTACTGTCTTCCTTAGCCAGGACTTTGAGCGTCTTTCCTGCTCCAACTGTTTGAAGCACAGATTTAAACAATTTTATTTCACCTACTTTCCTTCCCAAACGGTAGATGCATCAGGGACCAGCCAGACAGCTGCAGAGTGAACAGAGGAGGCACAGGCCAGGCAGGGGGTGCTCGTGAGCCTGCCACATGGGTCTGTGTTACTGTGCAGGCAGGGGGTGAGCCTGGCAGTCACTTCTGAGTGACTCCCAAGGTGTTGTCACCTAACTTGAGACATATATAATCAGGACTTCATCAGGGCTTTGGTATTTGCTCCTATCTCTCTGCTATGTATTCACCGTGTGAGAAGGATGTTTAGAGGTGTCTACAAAGATGGTCAGAACAAACATTAACTGTCATGTGATCATCCTATTCATGCCCCACTTCAGAGGCAAGGGAAACACTGCTGGTTCCTGTTTGGTGCCGTTGTTTCTCTCATCATCACAAAGGATTTTAAACTCCTGCAGTGTAGACCTGGCTCATCTTCAGCAGGACATCCCTGACTGCTTAGAGCACAATCTTGGGATCAATACTCTGCTCTAAACATGACCCAGGTGCTCCATCTGCATCGTGAATGAGAAGGCTGCTGCTTCCTAATGCCAGGCTTCCAGGAGAACAGGCTGGACCGATGCCCAGGGCGCCAGGTCTGTGCAGGCAGAACCTGCAAGAGCTCAGGTGCCTGCTGCTCTGTGCACACTTCAGAGAGCAGTGAAAAATAAAATGTGCATCCAGCAATTACACTTCGAGGATCTATTATTTAAAAATACCCACCAGTGTTCATAGAGAAGTTCACTGTAGGGTGCTTCTTTCAGCCTTCTTTTAATAACAAAGGGTTGGAAATAACCCAAACATCCGTAAATAGAGAATTGAGCAAATGAATTATGGTCCAATAATAAAAACAAATTAATAAAAAGAGTTATCTTCATACTTACATGGAAAGATGTTCTAGAAACAGGGTTTTTTTTTAAAAAAAAGTGATGTTTCTGATGGAAATGCATATACTTAGAAGAGATTTATACTGCTGGCTGAGAGTTTGGTGATGAATTAGTGAAAGGCAGTTTGAAAACTATGCAACGGAGCCTGGGCAACACGGTGAGACCCCGTATCTACAAAAAACAAAAAAATTAGCTGGGCGTGACCTGTAGTCTGCTACTCGGGAGGGTGAGGTAGGAGGATCGCTTATGGCCAGGAATTTGAGGTTGCAAAGAGGTGTGCTCATGCCACTGCACTCCAGCCTGGGTGACAGAGCAAGACCCTGTCTCAAACAAAAAGAAAAAAGAAAAGAAAGAAAAAAAAGAAAACTATGCAAAGGAAGAAATAAGAGCATTATTGAGACTAAGCAAAACAAAAATTGTACAAGAAAAGAAACGAATGTTGTAATACCCTACACACTATGTGAGCAATAATTACATAGCCATTACAATGTGAACATTGCACTAT
Source organism: Mirza zaza (assembly GCA_008750895.1). Taxonomy (NCBI): domain Eukaryota; kingdom Metazoa; phylum Chordata; class Mammalia; order Primates; family Cheirogaleidae; genus Mirza; species Mirza zaza. The sequence goes on along the minus strand of VSMD01038467.1, from coordinate 7,798 downwards.
AATCTAACCAAGATAATAGCTATGTTTTGTTTAACTACAGAACAGGAACAAAGAGAAGGAGGGGGGTGTGTGTGTATATATGTGTTGTGGGGGTTTCAGGAAGAGAACCAAACGATCATTTTCCTCAATAGGACGTCAAATAAAAACTATCTCAGACTGAAAATCAAGAAACAATGGTGTAAGCAAGTTATATAAAACTATGGAACCCAAAGAGGGCACTGCTGTTTTACATGACAAGCTTTTTTTTTTCTGTTGCGACAGGGACTTGCTCTGTCTCCTGGGCTAGAGTGCAGTAGTGTCATCATAGTTCATTGCAACCTCCAACTCCTGGGCTCAAGTGATCCTCCTGCCTCAGCCTCCCAAGTAACTGGGACTACAGGCAGGCGCCACCATGCCAGGCTAATTTTTGAATTTTTTTGTAGAGATGGGGTCTTGCTATGTTGCTCAGGCTGGTTTCGAACACCTGGCCTCAAGCAATCCTCCTGCCTTGGCCTCCTAACGTGCTGGGATTACACATGTGAGCCACTGCACATGGCCTGACAAGCCTTGTAGGACAATTTGACTTGTCAAGCTATAATACCTGACATAAATTTTTCAAAATTAATTTAAAAGGCAAAAAATTAATTTGCAATATAATTAATAAAAATATTTAATTAATACAAGGCAACTTGTTTTTATATGTGTACTTACACAACACTTTATATATCAGCTTTTTCAGTTAATATATATGTAGCATAAGCCCTATAAAATGTATGCACATGAACATTTATATATTTAGACATGCAGAAAGATAAATAGTTAGATTGATAGATAATTAGAAAATGCAGAAAAATCAGGCTGAATATACCTCCATGCTCTTAAGAGGCGGTATAAAGATATAAAGAGTTGATACAGGGGTAGGTCTATAAGTGTACATTTTAATTTCTACAGGGTTCACTTCTTTTGTTTGAAATTTATACCACAACTGCTTTTGTAATCAGAAAAAAAGTGATTTAAATTAGAAAAAAAAATTCAGGTGAGAACATCCATCTCCTACCTACATTGCCACTAGCTCGCGCCTTTTCATCTACCAAAGCGAATGAGTGGCCCAAGCAGTCCTGGATGCGTCCCAACCTCTTCACACTCCCTGTCCCAGAGCCTGAAACTGGACATGAGAGAGCGAGAGGCATCTTATCCCCCGTCCCCACCCACACACCCACCCCAAGCCCAATATGCACCCACGGCTTAACACGGAATTTTTTGGTTCATCTCCTTTCAACTGGGGCCTAATTCTGGTTTGACCTCGAAGATAACATGCATTTCTATTTCCCACTTCCAGTCACTCAATAAAACATTTTGGAGGGCACTTCACAAATGTCTTCTGAATCAAGTTGTTCTCGTTAAAATGCAAATCGGGGGAAAGAGAGTGACAGGTAGAGATTTGTTAAAGGATACAAAATTATAGCTAGATGGGAAGAATAAATTCTAGTGCTCTATGTCACTGTAGGATGTCTATAGTTAACAGTAATATATTAAAGAGTTTCAAATAGCTAGAAGGAGGATATTGAATGTTCCCAACAGAAAAAAAAGGATAAATGTCTGAGATGCTGAATATGCTAATTACCCTAATCTGATCACTATACATTTACGTATCAAAACATTACTATGTACCCCACAAATATGTACAATTATTGTAAATTAAAAGAAAATTTAAAAACTTAAAAAATGTAAATTGCTCTTGAAAATAGTAACTCATTGAATTTTTTTTTTTTTTCCAGAGACGGGGGTCTCACGGCAACCTTGAACTCCTGGGTTCCAGCAATCCTTCTGCCTCAGCCTCCTGAGTAGCTGGAATTACCAGTTACCATCGCTGGCTAATTTTTTTTTTTTTTTTTTTTTTGCTTTTTTTAGAGACAAGGTCTCACTGTGTTGCCCAGATTGGTCTCAAACTCCTAGTCTCAAGTTATTCTCCAGCCTCAGCCTTCTAAAGCGCTGGGATTACTGCTGTGAGCCACTGCCTCATCGAGTCTTACCAGTTATTTACATCTAAATGTCAATTCTTTTACAGTTAAAAAATTATAACAGTGGGTTTGACTAAGGGGAAGAGCTAGACCCTGAGGGCTCCAGGACAACTTGGAGGCAGGAGATGAAACTTCTGGGTGTTTAAGAAGGAACAGAGATGCCAAAAGGTAAGTAAAAAGACACTGAAAATAAATGTCTTTTGTCTAGGACTGCCCTTTTTGTTTGTTTGTTTGTTTGTTTGTATTTTTACATCCTCTGATAAGGAATAGATTCTCTTAAACTTATTACTGCCTGCCTGACTCTAAAACTCTCCCGGTTTGGTGAAGCATTTCCAGGCCAGAGTTGTACTTCTAAGGAGGCATTCTGTGGCATCATATCATTAATCACAGAGATTCCACAACTGCAGTTTGCCACCCAGGTGAGATATTTTAATTTCCACCAGTGTTACATTATTTTGTAACCTTATGCAAGAATCATCAATGGATGCTAAAATCATGGGGGAAATGATTTGGGGTGAACAGAATATCCACAGAGTCTCAAAGTATCACATCACAGATAGCTTTTAAGTACAGAGAGAAGAAGATACTTTTGAAATAAATAAGTCTGATAGATACCGCCTTAACTGAGGGAGCAAAGTTAACATTACCAATAGTGGGAAAAACAACACCATTTACTCCCCGCATGATCTACAAGAGGAACACAGCATTGCATGTCAGAATTCCTGTCAGAAATGTGCAGCCTGAGTGCATCATGAGGAAACCACCAGCCAAATCTGAATTGAGGGACACTGTGCAAAACAACTCGTCCAACCCCTTCGAAAATAGCAATGTCATGAAAGACAAAAAGAGACGGAGGAACTTTCTAGATTAAAATATACTAAAGAGACATGGCCATTAAATGCAATGTATGATTCTAGACTGGAGGCTGGATTTAAAAAGAAAGCTACGGCGGGTGCGGCGGCTCACGCCCGTAATCCTAGCACTCTGGGAGGCCAAGGCGGGTGGATTGCTTGAGGTCAGGAGTTCGAAACCAGCCTGAGCAAGAGTGAGAACCCGTCTCTACTAAAAATAGAAAGAAATTAATTGGCCAACTAATATATATAGAAAATATTATCCGAGCATGGTGGCGCATGCCTGTAGTCCCAGCTACTCGGGAGGCTGAGGCAGCAGGATTGCTCGAGCCCAGGAGTTTGAGGTTGCTGTGAGCTAGGCTGACGCCACGGCACTCACTCTAGCCTGGGCAACAAAGCGAGACTCTGTCTCAAAAAAAAAAAAAAAAAAAGAAAAAAAGAAAGCTAGATATAAAGTACAGTATTAGGACAACTGGAAAACTTTGGACACAGACTATGTGTTGGATAACAGCATCTGTCAATGTAAATTTCTTACATGTGATCATTTTAATAGCATTACATAGGAGACTGTTTGGGTCTTAAGAGACACTCATTTAGATATTTCTGGGGAAAATGTGTTTCATGAATGCATTATCAGTCATGTTTAAAATGATAAGTACATAGAACAAAAAGTGTTAATGCATTCAATATTACTTCAATAATGGTACAGAGAGCACCTATTACGTGCCAAGTACTGCCGTAGGTGCCGGAGACAGACACAAACAGAGAACAAACGTCCCAGGAGCCTGCCTTCATCACCTCGGTATTCTTGAGAGAAGGAAAAAATACCCAGCCTCAGTTGATAATGCGGGAGGCCACCCAGCCCTGCTTTAGGACCAAGGTGCTTAATCTCCCTAATTTCTGGCTCACTTCTCCATCTTTGCCTGCAAATTGCTCTTGGCTGCAAGAAACTGCTTGGCCCAAGGTCATGTCTGCCCCTACAGGCATCCTGCTTGTAGTGACCGGTCTATATGTAGCTGCAGAATCCTGAGATGTTAACCAAATGACTGGGTAATGTTGTAAGTGTGAAGATACAAATATAGGATGCAACAGGGCTGGGTAAGCATCCGCAGTCTGGATAATCTCCGGTGAAGCTTGGCAAGATCTGGTGACAAAAAACCACATGCCCCAAACAAAAATATTTTTGCTCCAATTATAATCTAATCTTATGCCCCTTCTCGGCCTCTACGTAGTTTTTAGGATTGAACATATTTCACTGAAGTCATTGGGTTGTTTTTGCACCTCACTTTTAAAATTTTTTTTTTCTTGGTTGGAAAGAAAAAGCCAGAGGCAAATTCTCAGATTCAAGTTTAAGGGGGAAATAAAGGCAAGCTATTCCTTGCCCCCCTCCCTCCCCAACTTCTCCTCCTCCTCTTACTATTTTTAAATAAGAGAACAAAGCAGTCCAGCCTTGGCAATGGTTACTGATAATGGGCCTGCAAAAGGACCACCCACCTAGCCTCCTTCTTTTATGACTTTAATCTAATAATAAAAAAAAAAAGCCTATTGTATAAGAGCTGGATTCTGGCAACTCTCACTCTCTCCATCTCCATAATGACTGTGCCTGGGGCTCTGGAGAGAAATTGGAGAGGCACTTGGAGAGGCACTTGTAGGGGAAGATATTCCTCTCTTTATATAAGGTTATTATGCCTCCTGACAGGCCAGAAGAAAACAATGGCGCTAAGAGTTGTGCGGTATTTTCTTCCTCCACGTAATGGCTCTGTGGATTTTTGTGTCTTGACAGCCTATCTGTGCATGTACGTGCAGGGGAAAGCCTAGATTTGCAGGCTCATTTTGAGTCCTGATACCCTGGCAGTGCTCTTTTTTCAGCATTGATATGGCGATAGGTTTGGACACTGGCAGCTACCTTTTTGATACATGCATGAGAAAAAGGACAGCAGCATTGTAATTCAGTGCATTTAGAATAAAGTTAAGGCTTCCCAATAGGAAAAATTAACATCTATCACCTAAGGTGTGCAACAGGCCAGGGTTTTATTCTAAGATGAGGGTGGTAGCTTGGGAATAAGAGGTTTACCTGGAATCCAGGCCTAGTTTAGTTGGTGACTGAAAGGATGGCCTTGCTAGTGAAATAACAGAAAAATATAAATAACAGAAAAATTAGCTAACTCAATAGCTTCTCAGTAAGGGCTAAGATCAATCATATGAGCTCTCTGTCTCTCTCTCTTTCTCCCCCACTTGCTGACAGGCACCCCTTGGGGTTCGGTGTTCATAATATTTAAAAAGAATCAAGCAGACAGAAAGGAAGTGTAAATCTTTTCCTTTACATTTGCCAGAAACTACCTTTTAGAATTTGCTTTTTACAGCCTTGAAGAGTTCCTGAATGGACAGCAGAGTGTGCAAAATTCAGGCCTCAGTTCCTGTCCAAAACCGTATCTCAAGGGGGAAATCTCAGACAAAATCACGATTTCCAGCAATAAGCTCACTTGCCTCCAAGGAAAAGGCAGCCACTTCTGTTCTCTGCCTGCCATTAAGAAATAAAAAGCAGCAGCAGTCCACAGTACCCTGTTAATTTGGCTACATTTTCACTCCCTTTACAACTCCTAAATAAAAAGTCTTCTATACCAACACACTCTCCCTCTTCCTCTTTCGTGCTGGCCCTTTTTCCCGACAGAAAAAGTAAAATAAACTTTTCTTCTTTCGATTCTAATCTTTGGAGAAATCCTTCTCAAAACCCGAGCGTACTAGCTCACACCCTGACAGTGACAGATTCGAATTTTCTGGGCACCTCACCTGAGTACTGCCCCAGTCCATGTTCTCCTCTGTAATGTGATCTCAAGGATAATATGAGGTTAAAATGAGACCATTTTGGAGACAGCACTCCTACAGACCACACAGGTACGTTGTCTCCCTGGGGTGTCAGGTGGTGGGACCCCAGAGACAGATTTTCTGGGGAGATTTCGCTTCATGCTTAATTAAAATTTGTCCTGGTTGTTGCTCCACTGGGCAGGATAGGAAAATAATGCAGTGGGGTTGTCTGAAAATCATCTGAAGATGACTACACATCTTCTCATGTGATATCTTTAAAGGATTTTTAGGGTCATAATGAGAGTTATCTGTTTTGTGAACCAGTCTTCTTATGGAATAAGCGCAGTGAAGAAAATCCCACCGCAGAACAACCGCTGACTGTAACTGTTGTATGGAGCACACAAGTTTCTGTCTGCTTGCATTGTTATGAGGACAAAGTGAGAATATATGTAAAGTCCTCCCTGAAACAGATCCTTGAGGGTCAGCTACTGTGAGTAGCACATTAACATGGACCAGGCCCACCCCTGCCACCGCGGGCCCCAGGCAAGATGCTCACGGAGGCCCACTTACCTCTGAATGTTGAAAGTTCTGTCATTTCACAAGCAAATAAACTGTTAATTACAATGTGTCCTATCCTCCTGCCTTAACAAATAGAATAAACTGGAAGGCCCAGTTTAAATTTAGAATTGCTAGACCCCTGGGACTTGTGTGCGAGAACCCCGGGGTCATGGCTAGACAACCTGGCGAGATTCAGGGGGTCATGGCTTCTTGGCCCATGAACTCTCCCCATGGAAAGACATGCAGTCTGAAGGCCAGAGTGGGGTCCTTTAGAACATGGGGTGCAGGATGGGAACCCCCCTTGACCGGGTCTAAGGGCTGTACCGGCTGATATTTTAGCACATTGTCATCACAGGAGTGAGACTGCCTAGAATTAAACACTGGCTTCACCACTCTACTTTATGGGATTTAATTGAGTGACTGACTTAACACCCCCATGCCAAAGTTTTATCACCTATAAAATAGGAGCGATAGTGAGTACTTACCTCCCAGGGTTGTTATAAGATTAAACTAGTTAACATAAGTCAGAGCACTCAGAAATGTGCCTGGAATTCAAAGAGCATTGTAAGGATTCGCTTTCACTCACAGCTCCATTTCCACAATGATTCTTGACCTCCTCTGATCACAATAGTCAATGTCCCCTTCCTACTTCTGCTCAGCAGAAAGGAAGAGAGGAAGGAAACAAACAATGATTTCACACAATGGTTCACAAAGCTGCCTTCTAACATGGTGAGTTTAGCTTTTTTTCTTCACAAAGTTTGGAAAGAGGCTACACTGCTCAAAAGGCATTCTGGTGGATCTAGAATAAACAGGTAACCCCCTAGAGACAGGACTTGGAGCACTGTCTGTATGATTGCAGGAAGTAGAGGTGGAGTATTTCCTTAAGATCGTTAAGTACTCAAGAGAGTACATATGTATGGGGCACATCAAAGTTTTGTCCAGGATGGAGGCAGAAGATGAGTAGAAATGATTTTTTGTTAAGTCATGGTAAAAGGAAAACATATCCACATAACATCTAATTTAGCATGTTACCATTTTTAAGTGTACAGTTCAGTAGTGTTAAGTATATTCACATTGTCGCACAACCAATCTCCAGAAGTTTTTATCTGGCAAAACTGAAACTTTATACTTATTAAACAACTCTCCTTTTCCCAGCCCCTGAACCACCATTCTACTTTCTGTTCTTATGAATTTCAGTACCTGAGACACCTCATATAAGTGGAAACATACAGCATTTGTCCTTCTGTGACTGGCTTATTCCGCTTTGCATAATGTCTTCAGTTTCATCCCTGTTGAAGGATGTGACATAAAATGATATTTTTTTTTTTTTTTTTTTTTTTGAGACAGAGTCTCACTTTATTGCCCAGGCTAGAGTGAGTGCCATGGCGTCAGCCTAGCTCACAGCAACCTCAAACTCCTGGGCTCAAGCAATCCTACTGCCTCAGCCTCCCAAGTAGCTGGGACTACAGGCATGTGCCACCATGCCCGGCTAATTTTTTTTTTTATATATATATTAGTTGGCCAATTAATTTCTTTCTATTTATAGTAGAGATAGGGTCTCGCTCTTGCTCAGGCTGGTCTCGA